>JALIGW010000004.1:24669428-24806928 GCA_023053685.1 Diadophis punctatus similis | reverse complement strand
CAACAATACCAATAAGACTAGAGAATTTTTTTTAAAAGAAGTGAATGAAATGATTTTGAACTTCGTCTGGCAAGGAAAAAAGGCAAGGATTAATATAAAAATGTTACAAGATGCAAGACTTAGAGGTGGATTTGGACTTCCAAATTGAGAGTTATACTATGATGCCACAGTATTGATATGGTTGAGAGAATGGATTTTATTAAGAATAAAAGATTTTTGGCTTTGGAGGGACACAATTTACAGATAGGATGGCACACATTTATATAATATGGGAGAAGTAAAATACATAGTTATTTCCAGAGACATTGTATGAGGAACTCTTTGTATGTAGTGTGGGAAAAGAAAAAAGAGAAGCACCATCTGAAAATATCATATTGGTTATCAACAGTAGAAGCACTAAATCACCCGAGTAGATTTAATTGGGGAAATATTGCATGGTATAAGGATATTCTAACAGACAAGGGGGAATTTAAATCTACTCAAGAATTTGAGAAACAAGGAATAAAGATGGATTGGTATATGAGAATGCAACTGCAGTCAAGATATGATAAGGATACTAAAATGGAGCGTATTAATTTAGAAAAGACAGAATTAGATGAAATACTCACAGAAACGGATGAAAGATTAATTTAAAACTGTATAATTATTTATTATATATAAATTTAGAGCAAGAACAAGTGAAAGAAACGATGATTAAATGGGCAAGGAATTTTGGACATACTATAGAATTGGATAAATGGCAACATATTTGGGAAAGAAACTATAAATTGACAATGGCAACAGCATATAAAGAAAAAATGTACAAATGTTTTATAGATGGCACATGTCACCGGAAAGAATAGCTAAAATATTTAAAGCTAAATCTATGAAATGTTGGAAATGTCAGCAAATACCGGGTTCTTTTTATCATATGTGGTAGACATGTGCTGAAGCCAAAGTGTATTGGAGTTCAATTCAAATATGGGTAGAAAAAATATTGAAACAACATGTAGAGCTGAAACCAGAGATATTCCTGTTGGGCATTTTACCAGAGAAATTTAACAAAGAAAATACATATTTAATTATTCATATAATTAATGCAGCTAGAATTGCATTTGCGCAAAAATGGAAATCAACAAAAGCCCCTTCTGAAGGGGAGGTAATTAAAAAAATATTGGACTGTGTGGAAATGAATAGACTGACAATGGAAATTAAAGATAAGGAAGATTCTGAATATTACAATGTATGGGGGAAATTTTATGAGTGGATAGAAAATGAATATGTATAGAAGATAAGTAACAATGATTAAATTGGAAGAAAGTAGAAGATTGAAGGTGGTAGACCTAGGTGACAAAAGTAGGTAGTTAAGGAGGCAGCATTAAGATAGTAGTAAATATTCCTAGGAAAATATAAGATATATGTATAAATATGGATACTAAAAAATATTAGTGTTAGAGTTGCACCGATAACTAAATATAGTCAGGGATATGAGATACCTGTCTGTTAAACATAAGATGGATTATAATTAGACTCACTCAGAGAAGGGACAAGAGGGAGGAAGAGAAAGTAGAGGAGGAAGGGAAGAAGGGGAGAGGAGGGAAGTAGGAAAGTGGGAGAGAAGGAGAAATATGGTAGAGGGAAGAGAGGGAGATAGAGGGAGGGGAGAGATATAATATAAGGGGGGAAAACAGACGGGTAACAAAAGTATAAAAGGTGCAAATTAGGTTGTTGGTTTAAGACATATTGAATAGAAATGTATAACTATTTATATCTAGTTATGAATTACGGTATATGTATGAATGTATATGTGGAGAAAAATTTAAAAAAAACTTTTTATTTTAAAAAAATCATCACCACCAAGTCTTTTCCTCTGCTATGGAATCATGTCTGTTGGAACATTTAGAAACCTGGTGGGCATATTTCAGAAATCCTCACATTCATATAGCAATAGCAATAGCAATAGCACTTAGACTTATATACCGCTTCATAGTGCTTTACAGCCCTATCGAAGTGGTTTACAGAGTCAGCATATCGCCCCCCAACAATCTGGGTCCTCATTTTACCCACCTCGGAAGGATGGAAGGCTGAGTCAACCTTGAGCCGGTGAGATTTGAACAGCTGAACTGCTGAACTAGCAGTAGCCTGCAGTGCTGCATTTAACCACTGCACCAACTCAACTCAGCTGGATCTCTAATACAAGCCAGATTTGTATGTGTATCTGCTATCAAATCATGAAAAGATAAAGCTATATTTTGTATTGGTCTGGCATTAATCAACAATATCCAAGTCTGTGATCCCATCACTTGACCTGTAAACTATGGTAAGTTGCAGATTCCTGTTCCCATAAAATGATTAGCCCATTGACTCATCATACCACCCATGGCTATCACTATCTGCCCTTTTCTTTTACTCTATGTCTTCTTTGTCACCCGACATTGCCATAGTTAGTACTTTTAGAACATTTATTCTAATCTGTGCTAAAGTTTTTTCAAGTGGTTTTATACATCGGATGTGTTATCTATTAAAGGTGTTTTTCCTTCTCCTTTCAGGTTTGACTTTCCTCTAGAGGTTATGCACAGTCAAGAAGAGACAAAATATACAAACTGGTTTACTCAGGCATATGCCTTAATAGAAGAAACAACTAATTTGAAAAACCATAAAGCCATAACACTACAAGCAAATACTATCATGTTTTTCTTTCTATTAAAAAAATATGCACATGCAAATTATTTTCAGAATCTGTTTTTCATAATCTGGTGTCTTTTACATGTGCTGACTTACAAAACCCATTATTCTAGCTAGCAGAGTGAGGATGACTGTTCTAATAAATTGGGATGGATGTTCTCAATAGGATTTCCTGGAATGTGTGTGTATGAGGAAACAACACACTCATAGAGACTTAGGTTTTCCTCCAAAGTTTTAAGCTATTCACCACAAAACATTTCCAAAACACAGGGAACAGTTTGATAGTGAGTGAAAGGTCAGAAAATCAAAAGATGAAAATATTCATATGCCCATCTATCCAGTGTGGTTGTGTTTCTTTTTAATTAGTTCAATATGTTGGAAGGGTAGCCTAAATAATAATCCAACTGGTGTTTTCAATGAGCTACCTCATAATTCATTGCTTATGGGGATCTTATTCAAATAGTGAGAGAGATTTCATCCTAAAATGCAGAGTCGATATTGCCTTTCATGTATGGCCAAGTAAGAGAAAAACTAATAAAAATAAAAACCCAAAAATATTGTCTCACTAAAGCATAACCAAGTAATTGGTTGCTACAGTATTCAGGAACATGTGAAATATAAAAAATAGATCTGCCACCATGGTAAAAGCTATGCTATATCTTGAATTTGGAAATAACTACAGGGCTGTTATCATCAACTCTGCTAAGAATGCAATTAGGCAAGTGGCAAAATAAGATCTTCCCATGTTATTATTAGAGGGTGGTTGCAAGTATACATTTCAGAGACTAATGTGTATAATAAAAAGAAATCTCAGAGCCAGTATTGTTGTCTGAGAGTCTTGGAAAGAAATTACTAGTAATAAATTATATCAAGCATTTTTTAGAAACTAACAAACAACAATTCTAAATAAATCCCCATGCCCAACACATCACCACATTAAAGAAAATGGAATCATTGGGGAAGAGTAGAACCCATAAATAGCAAATGAACATGCAGTTTTAAAGATTCTGAATAGAATCTCTACAGGAAGGAAAAAAGTGATACTCAAACAAGCAGATTTTTTTAATATGAAGAAGAATGATGTTTTGACGAAAGAGTAGCAGTGGGAATTGTTAGAGATGAGTTACAGTATAATAAGCTTTTTTTTAATAGTCCTAGAGTCAGTCTCTCTCTCTCTCTCTCTCTCTGTCACTCATTCTCTTTTGGCCTTCTGTGATTCTGTATGGAATCAAAATTTAGATATCAAGTGATTTTGACTCCTTGTCAACTAAGGAATAATAAGGTTGGATTAAATAATCAACTGCATTTCCCCGCCATGTAGCCTGAAGGAAATGCTAGATGAGAAAATGGTTGATTATGGCCAGATTCATATTTTGTGCTTGCCATGTTGTCTGCTTCAAGAGTATTATTTTCCATTCTGAACCATCTACGTTTCAGAGTAATTGAGCTATTATCTTTTGAGCACGATGTTTTCCTTAACAGTTTGGTGAACCATCTCCATTCTACCCTAACCAGAAGGTATTCTTTTCATTTATATCCAGGGTGGGGGAAGTTTAGTCGTCTTTCTTTCCCACCTGGTGCCCAACAAACTGCAATGGTTCTCTTTCTCTTCTCTCTTTTAAAATTTTATGTTGCAAAATGAAACACTGCAACCAAGTTTCATGGTTTTAAGACATCTTCTTTGCTTCCATACAACTGATCCATCAGTTCTTCATTGCCAGAACTTGACTATGAATCTACAGTGGATGAAGGAATGAAGGAATGACATATTCCCTTTGGTTTGATCTCTGTACTATGTAACCAAGATATTAAAATAATGGCAGGAGCAAGGAAGGGAAAGGTTGTGTTTTAATGTTAAATGGGAGCATGTGATGAGTGGGTGTGAAAGCATCTATTTTTGCACATTTTGGCAAAAGCAAAGAAAAAAGCAGGAAAGAGTGAGGAAGAAAATGGCAGACATTGATAGACCTGCAAATGCAAAGGCCATCCAGTAAGACTAACCTTCTGTGAACAGATAGGATGTGCAAGAAGCAGAGGAACAACCAATAGCTTGTGTCATAGGCTGCACTCAACTGTTCCTGAAGGCAACCATAAATTCCATTCTGGATGCCAATGGTTTTAGGACAGGCCCAGGTTGGTCCTGGGGAAACCCTGTTACCAACCTGGCCCTGTCCTAAAACCATTGGCATCCAGAATGGAATTTATGGTTGCCTTCAGGAACAGTTGAGTGCAGCCTATGACACAAGCTATTAAGTTGGTGTGAGGTAATGTTGAAGATGGTTTAAGAGGAAAGCATCTGAAATTTCAGAATGTTCAGATTGAAAGGGTACTTTCCTGCCATTGCTCCTCATGGTAAATCTTCCACCTCTTTTGATAATGTTATGCAAGAAAATCATGCTGAACAGAGCTTCTTTCCACAGTACTCCCCTGAAATGTGGCTGGAGGCAACTTTTGACTAAGATGCTACTACCTGGTTATGAACAATGCTGTTTCATAGCCTACTCCATTCCTAAGGGAAGATAGGACTGTGGATGGCCAAGATGGGTTGCTATGGAAATGGAAAAACAAGAAATTTGTAAGTCTATCGGTTCCCCTTACATATACCACTAAGTCTGGATAGAAGCTAATCTCCTACCACTGTTCTTGGTAAAGATAAACAAAATAGTAATGGGTTCTTCTCCAAAAGGGAGTGAAGATTTATATGATTTACAAGCAAAATTAATATAATCCTTAAGGAATTATATGCATAAAATGCATAATGCATGAATACATCATACAGACATACTTAGGGATGTAATCCAAGTGAAGAAAATGCGTAATTATCTGTTGTGATTTTATATGTTTTATAATATTTAAGTAAAAGGGCAGAGAAAGAAGCAAAAGGGAGGAATTCTTTAAAATTGGATATAGATATATCATTGATGATAGGTTTGCTGCAGTTGCAAATGTTGCTATAGCATATTTTTGAATATAAGGATTGCATTTGATAATGAGTACAAGCCTTGGAGCCGATGCTGCATGCATCTTAAGTCTTGCTTCCAAATAACCCCAAACTAATTTTTTTTGGTGTTTGGAATATAGATATTTTTATGGTGTTATATTTCTAGCATATGAGAATACTAAAGCATAAGAAAAGGTTTATTTTCTAGAGGGTAGTTTGAAGTCATAAATCAACCAATTATATTAGAAAGCAATATGTTCTAGTTACCAAACAAAAAAACAGAACAAAAACCCACCTCTCTGAGTGTATGAGGTTGAGTAAACTTAAACTAGTCAGTATTGAAATTTCATTCATGGCACCTTCTTTCATATGTGGTGGCTGTGTCCCAAAGCGAAAAAATATTGGATAAAGATACACCACTGGTTACAGGAAATAGTGGACTCATCAGTAGAATATACGGCAGAACTTTTTCTACTGGGAATATTTAAAGGACAATATAGCCAAAGCATCAAATATCTAATCCTTCACATCACTACGGCGGCCAGAATTTTGTACGCACAAAACTGGAAGAATTCCAATATACCTACGGACAGTTTGATAATCAAAAAAATATACGACTGTGCTGAAATGGACAAACTAACGATTGAACTCAGAGGACAAAAAAAATCAGATTACTACGACGTTTGGGAAAAATGGTACAACTGGACTAATAATAGAAATTTGAATAAACAGTGTGGGACGAGGACACAGGATTAGAAAATATGATAAAATAATGTATAAATTGTATAAATATAGTAGCGATATATATAAATGGTGGCAGATCTGTCTACAAATATTGTAATATGTAAAATATGAAAATTAATTAAAAAAATAAAAAAAAAGAAATTTCATTCATTCACAGCTTTCAATAAGAAGGCAAATTTAGCAGAAAAGATTAGATGTCTAATAAGGTGTATGGGCATTCAACAATTTTCCCCCAAAATGTATCAAAACTGGAATGGAAGAATTCTGTTTGGTTCTCTGGATAGTGTAAACCTATTTGCTTTCAGAGCCTTTCTCTTCTGCTTCATGTATCTGTGTGGTTGCAACAGACATATTTCAAGAAGGTCCACTCTGAATTTTAGCTCCACCTATTTTTGGAAGGACTTATTTTGCATAAGCATAACTCAAGACTTCTTTTGGTTTGTGAAATCACATTGAGGCTTGGATATCAGAATTATTTCTGTCTTTTGACCCTATTTCTTCCATGTGGCAGTCTCAAACAGCTGTCCTTGCTGGAAATGAAGCTGGTTAAAGATGTTGTCTTCAGCTTTGGCAATTATGATTGACAGGTATTCTGTTCAAAGGACAAATAACACAGCCCCAATTGGTGGATTCTGTTATTTCTGTACCTGTCTCACCTGTACCAGAAAAGCAAGCATCAATTGCTTTGCTTTCCTCACCTTCATACTTGATACCATTTGAACACAATATGTTTGGTCTTGACTGTCTACCAGGATAGGGATGGGTTAGTTGAGAATATATGTTCCTGTCTTTGGGAAATGATTAATGGGCTACCTTGTGTTGATGCAGGTAGAATGTGCAGATGACCTCACAGATTCACAGATACTTAGAAATGAAAATAGATCCACTACATAAGGGATGATCAAAATCCCTTATGTAGTGAACCTCCACATACAGACTGCATACAGTCTCTAAATATATTTTTATCACCTTCAAACTATCATTGCTAAAATCAGGGGTACCGCTGACTGATTTTGAGGTTGTCCACAAAAATGCCAACAAACACATATGCCTGTTTTAGAAATCCTAGAAATACTTAGACCTATTTTATTTAAAAATAAAACCCAAAGATCCCTAAAAGAATTAAATCCAGTGAGGTAGGAAATTGGCAGGTGCCAAAGAAATTGATTAAGTATACATTGGCATTGAGACCTAGGGTTTAGCACAGTGATGGTGAACCATTTCGGTACCAAGTGCCGAAAAGTTAGCGCAGAAACGTCACATGTGCTTACCATTTTAAAGTTAATGGCTATCTCTAGGGACACCTGCCTCCAGTATAAATACAGATAAATAAAAATGGAGTTGGGACAAAAAAAAATATCCACCATGGTTTAGGGAAAGGGGTTTTCTAATAGGTAAGAGAGAGTGGGAAAGATTAATTTAATTAATTTAATTTAATTTATTGTATTTCTATGCCGCCCAACTCCCGAAGGACTCTGGGTGGCTTACAACAGGATATAGAAAATACATTTAAAAACATCATAAAAGATTAAAAAACAGTTAAAAATCACATACATACTTTTCATTCTTTTTGATTAGGTGTGTAAGAGGTGGAAAGTGCAAAAGGATTGAGACAAAAGAAAAGTCATTCATTGCCGTAGTTGTGATACTTATTAAAGAACTTCCTTCCTTGGCTTAGACCTATATCTCTTGAAAATTCCAGGGATGGCCAAACAAAATTGAACGAAGATGATCTGATTGAGTCAGGAATTGTAAGGATGAAGATTCTGCATATTCTAGAGGACCCATATTTATTGCATAAGGTGGCCCAGGTGTATCTGGTGTATTGTTCTCCAAGCTCAATCTTTTGCTTATCATACTACACTCAGGCAACATCCCTGCAGTTATGATATGAAGAGGATAATGGCAATGAGAATGTCCCATGGCTATTACGTTAAATTAGCCTATATAGAAAAGGGCAAACAGACTGAAGAGGAGAGAAGGCAGAATGGCTGCTGAGCTGAAGCAATATCATAGCAAAATTACTGCTCAGCTCTGGATGTGTTTTAGAACTCTCCTAGGAATAAAGGTGAACTTTGTTTTCAGAAAGTAATAGAGAAGAGACCATCTCTGTACCACAGAGCACATTAATGAACTGCCACAATGGATTGCTATCTATACATCAATTATAAGAATAGAAAGGGCTCGTTTCTTTTCTAACATTTCCTCATATAGCTCAGAGTCCCCAGTAACTGTTAAAACAAAAAGGGGGGAAAACAGATTTCTCTCATCAAGCATTTGGGTTTGAATGTCAGGATATAAACACTTCAAATATTCCTTTTCTTAGTAAAGGAACGTCCTGGAAGAATCTTATGATAATGCTCAAATCTCGGCATTATTTCAAATATGGCTTTTTGAGCAGACCTTTATCCACCAGCTGCCTTTCTGATCTGCAGATGTTGCAGGCATTGATGCACCTGGATCGGCTGTTAGGAAATGGCAGTTTCACTAGGCATCCAGTAGCTTCAGGGAACAGAGGCTGATTGGCTGGGAGAATGGTGTAATGTACATTTCCCTTTGCCCTTCCTCAAGGTCATGGCTGGCTCATAGCATCTGTAAAGATCCAGGACCTTGATAATTCACAGAGACCCCAGTTCTCCACACATGCCAATTTTTGTTGTTCTCCTTGAAAGTTCCCTTGACACCTGCTGAACTCTACCAAAAAGAAAGTGAGTGAAGGGGCCTCGTTATTTTAAATGGGGCTTGACAGAACCTAATAAAGAGCATAAAACAGAGCAATTTTCACAGGCAATCACAGGAGACAGTTAAAGAAGGGCTAAGAACTCAATTACAGCCCATTACTGTTGAAGCTGTCTCTTTATTTCCAATACACACTTCCTCTTTCTGACCATCGGCTTCTGCAACATGCAGCTGAAGCAGGTAAAGGTAGTTTCTTCTATGCCTACCTGTTTGACTAATGGTGTGCATCAGCTGTTTGGATACCTTCATCCAGTGAAATAAAGACTTCCAAGCAGGGGTGGGTTCCTACCGGTGCAGTCCAATGCGTAGCTCCGGTAGGGACCCGCCGATTATGCAATTTGCGCGTTACAGCTCCGGTGCCATCTTCGGCACTCCATCGCTCGTGTCGCCATCTTTTAAAAAGATTTTTTGGGCTTTTTTGCTTCTGTACATGCGCAGAAGCAAAACTTGCTGAAATTGTGCGTCCGCGCGTGCATGTCCCCTCACAAGATTTCGGCAAGATTTTGCTTCCATGCTTGCACAGAAGCAAAATTGCACAAGGGGGCACATGTGTATAGCGAGCGCGCGTGCGCACAAAACATGGAGTTGCGCACGCAGCGCACCAGTATCGGTAAGTGAGCAACCCGCCCCTGCTTCCAAGCATTTAATTGAGAGATCCCAGAAACCATCTGTAAAATTAGTAGAGAAGACTTGCAAATGTTCAAGTGCTTTCTCAGCAATTGGTTTATGATTTACCATGTTTAGAGAAAGTTAATTGTTGCAGTTTTGTGGAAGATAAGCACACTTCTTGAGATCTTGCAACACCACCACCACCCATTATCTAATCACACACGTCTTTGCTTGAGGTCTTCTGTCATGAAATTAGGGATGTGAAGATTAATATAATCTGTACCAGTGGTGGGTTCCTATCGGTACAGTCCACTCTATCGCACCGGTAGCGGCGGGCTGGTGATGTCATCAAGAGGCTACCAACCCGGTGCGGTCGGTTGCCGGTGCCTAGGAGCCGCCATCTTTTTTCGTGAATTTTCCGATGATTTTTTGCTTCTGCACATGCGCAGAAGCAAAATCGCACCAAAATCTCATGAGGGAATGTGCGTGCGTGATTTCAGCAAGATTTTGCTTTCATGCATGCGCGGAAGCAAAAAAATTACCGAAATCAAACACACATGCGTGTCCCCTTGTGAGATTTCGGCGCGATTTTGCTTCTGCGCATGCGTGGAAGCAAAATCACATGAGGGGGCGCGCGTGCATAGCGGATGCACGTGTGCACCATGTGGTGATGCGCACGCAGCGCACCGGTAGCAAGGTAAGTGAGCAACCCGCCCCTGATCTGTACCACTGTTGCAGATAGACACATCCAGTAGCACCTCATTCTGTTTCTCAGTTAAATCTTTTTCAGTCATAATTCCACATTTGCTATGGTGAAATGTGTTATTCTGAGATCCATATTTGTATGTATATATGTTACTTTGTGTGTGTACATCAGCTGAAATGATTAGATTTCTTTTCTGCCTGCAATGCACTTGATTTTTACACCAATATACTAATATATACTTTTTTTTGTATCCCTGTTGTGCTTTTGCACAACAATGCAGCAGGGGCTACATTTAATATATATATATATAATTCAAACAAAGATAGTCTTCAATTAATGACCTTAATTGGGACCAGACCTTCCATTGCTGAATGGTGCAGTTACGAAGTGAGTTGCACCTGATTTTATGATATTTTTAATGTAGCAGTTAAGCAAATCCCATGGCTGTTGAGTCAATTTAGCTTCCCTCATAGACTTTGCTTGTTTGAAGCCACCTGGGAAGGTTGTTAATGGAGATTCCATGACTTTGGGATGCTGCTACTGAAACAAAAACATGCTGATTGCAAAGCACCTGATTTTTGATCACGTAACTGCAGGGTTGCTGTAGTAGTAAGTGTGCGGGCTGGTCATAACATTTTTCAAAACCATAAATTCTTATTAAGTGAATTGCTGAGAACTACCTACCACCACAATTTATGACTTTAATTCTGGGCTCAATTACTATTGTAAGTTGAGGACTACCAAGAGCAGACAGCAACCCCAACTCCCTCACATGCTCACAACTTTTGATAGAATAGAATAGAATGAATGAGTTGGAAGGGACCTTGGAGGTCTTCTAGTCCAGCCCCCTGCTCAAGCAGAAGAACCTATACTATTTCAGATAAGTTACTGTCTAGACTCTTCTTAAAAACATCCAGCGATGGAGTGCCCATGATTTTTGGAGGTAAGCTGTTCCATTGGTTAATTGTCCTCACTGTTAGGAAATTTCTCCTTAATTCCAGGTTGCTTCTCTCTTTGATTAGTTTCCAGCCATTGTTTCTTGTCCTGCCTTCTGGTGCTTTGGAGAATAATTTGACCCCCTCTTCTTTGTGGCAGCCCCTCAAGTACTGGAATACTGCTATCCTGTCACCCCTAATTCTTCTTTTCTTTAGACTAGCCAAAACCAAATCCTGCAGCTGTTCTTCATATGTTTTAGTCTCCAGGCCTTTGATCATCTTAGTTGCTCTTCTCTGAACTTTTTCCAAAGTCTCAACATCTTTTTTGTAGTATGGTGACCAAAATCGGTTGCAGTATTCCAGTTTGATCCTGGTTTCAGATCAGGTTAAAACAATAGTGATGCACATTCACAAAAAATCCATTTGAACACATGGTGGGAGAGTGCTGGTGATGGCCAACAATGAGCTACCCAGAGAATCATAGGAAAGTGGGGGGGCACCTTTTCCTACAACTGAGATTTCCACACTCTCAATTTTTAAATTGACTTTCTAAACAATTACTTTGCAACGCCACTAATGCTAATTTCGATGAGTTAAGACAATTTTTTAATGCTACATCTGCCTTCCATGTTTCCATTTTTAATCATAATGTCTTGTTCTTCAGATGAAATTATATTATTTTCCCAAATTGGGTACCGTGATGTTGTAGAGACAAAGTTTTTACAATGCTTGTTATAACATTACAAACTCCACACCACAGTTAACAAACATAACATTAAAAGGGTAGAAACAGCAACAAAAAAAGACAAAAAAAATATAAAGCCATAGAACCAAGCAGTCTGGGAAAAATTTTGGCCCAGTTTTGAGAAGACTGAAGAATCGGTGATCATCAATTTTCCTTAGAGAATTTATCCCAACAGTGATTTGCCACCCAAGGAAAAATCTTGATCTATTTGTTAGTTTGTTTATATTTTTAATCCTTTATGCATCTCCTTTTGCATAAGCAGAATTTCCCAAGGCAGTTCATATAATTAAACTCTGCAAGTATTTTATGTGCTCTTGTGACTATCAGAGACATAATATTCAGATGATGAAACCAACCGTGGCATGGAGGTAAGCTGCTAATCTCTGCCCTTGAAGAAAAACTGGTTCATTCCGTGGCTGTGCTCATATCTTTGCAATTCAAATAATCCCACCTTGTTTGAGACACTTGTTCCAATGTACACTCTTCTTGACTTTGTAATATCCCAAATCTGCATGCATATTAACTGAGAATATTCACAGTGGGAATGACCATCGCTATCCTAACAATCCCTCCAAGATATAAAGTGTATTATGCTTTATTATCATTTGACTGACAGCATCAGAGGATATAAATGATATATGAAAGTACCCTCTGAGTCTACTTTCACTGCTTAGATGTCTTTAAAAAAAATCTCACTTTATTAGATCCTTGAGCTAATAAATCCAGGTGATGCCTTCTTTCTCTGTCTAATCTATTGCGGAGGAGTGGTGAATCACAGGTTTCTCCAGCTTGTCAGATCAATATATTTGCAGATAAGAAAGAGGTAGGTGCCCCTGAAAGACAAAAGCCACCAAGAAGATTCTTTCCTTATTCCAGGTATTGATTGGTTGGTTGAAGTAATGCTCCATGGCCTAGGTCTATGATGGCGAACCTATGGCACGCGTGCCAGAGGTGGCACGCTGAGCCCTCTCTGCGGGCACGCATGCCATCGCCAGCTGCTCTTCTGGTTTCTGGCATGCACATGCATGCTGGCCAGCTGGTCTTCTCATGCGTGGGAGCCCCGGAAACCCAAAGACCAGCTGGCCAGTGCATGCATGCGCTCTGGCCAGCTGGTCTTCAGGTTTCCAGCCCTCCGGCATACGTTCCGGTTTGGGCACTCGGTGCCGAAAAGGTTCGCCATCACTGGCCTAGGTTGTGACCCTTGTATTGCTGCAAGTAATTGCTTGTTTCCTTTCTTGCAAGCCCTAAAATGTGGTATCTGGCAAGGAAGATACTGAGGGGATACCAAGTGAGGCAAAGTAGAAAATGTGCAATTGACAAAATGAAAGAAAAAGAAGAAAAGCCGGAATATAAGGAAAATACAGTTGGGTTAATTACTCCTGCTAATTGGTTTAATGGCCTTTGATGGCTGTTGGCCGGTAAAGCTATACAACTATTTCCCTCAGTCTAATCTTTTTCACAGGTTTTTGGACTTCAGCTCCCATTTACTGTATTTTCTACAATGTATGGAAAATTGACCTCCAACCTATTTTAGGAGGAGATATTTTTTTACTGTTGTTTTCCTCCTTCTCTTCCTCCTCCCCAAATTATAGTGTTAGCCAGAGGCATTTTGTCAAAATTTCAAAAAATTTATGAAGCAAGCGCTGCTGTCCCTTATATACTTATGAGCAATGTCACAAGGCACACACAAAAGGAGTTTGCACCTCAACATTGCAACACTTGTTTCAGGATCTTCTCACTCTTTTGCCTTTTTGTAGACATTGCCATCCAAAGGGACCATGCATACCCTACCCACGGTAGGTTTCTAGAAATGTTTCTGCAAGATCAGAAGTAGACTGGGAAGAGAATCTGGTGATGTTCGTCTATCATATTCTAAGAGGACCTTGACATCAATACAGGAATTGGGGGGGGATGTCAAGACTTGCTCGTGAATTGGATTAAAGTGAGGGAAATGTGCGCATAGTCAGCCTCACTCTCTCTTCCCAGATTCCATCTTGCTCCAAATAGCAGGACAAGAATCTGGTAAAGACTGGGGAAATAGAAGTGCTAAGACAACAAGTTCTGTCTTATTTGAATTCTGTCAAATTCTCAGCCCGCGGACCAGATGTATCATGTGCTGGCCATGCCCACACCCAGTTTAGCGAAGGGGACAAAGTCACGATACTGATGATGCTGTGACAACACAAGTTTGACACTCCTGCGCTAAGAGAATAGCAAATGAGAAGGCCATTTTTATTTAAGGTGAAAATTACAAGCTCCCTTCACCCTCACTTGTGCGTCTGAATATCATAGTGACAACTCAAACAATAAAGCAATTCAACTGGGCCCTTCCCAAAATAAGAACAGTGTTTGCACAACATCTAGATTTGATTAAAGCTGGTAAATCTTTAATTGAGCATAGCATGTTCTATCAACACAACATTAATACTTTGCTACTCTGGGTGTAGAATTAGTATATTGCATGAATCTGGCTCTTTGTTACTGATGCAGCTGCTTTCACGGACTTGTCTGCTCATGACTCTCCCTGCTTCTTCTTTATTCCAGCCAATGTTTTCACTCATGGAATTAGGAGCCAAGAAATGAGAGTTGAGGAAGACTTGAGGAATGGGTTGGCTTCTGACTTGCCTATCAAGGTGGCCTGATAGTTCCACCTCCTCATGGCCAGAAGCCAAAAGTTGTTTGTGGAACTTGGAAAACAGTTTTGGCTGTGAATCTGCAGGCAACACATTTGTGGAAAATCCTGGCTTCTGTGAGAAATTACTGCTAAAACGTACATTTAAATTATTGACAGGGAGCAAAAGGTGGCCGTTCCCCTCCCCCCTCCATTTCTCATTTTCACCTTGGTTCCACCTAGTCTTTTTCCTTAAGATGGCCATCAAAGAAAAAATGTACCCACAGACTGAAGAATGCTACCTGAAATTTAATATGGTGATTGATACAGCAAGGTACCAATTTAGAAATAACTATATAATGATTGCTGTTTAGAACTGCCTTTCCCTATCTCTCCCTCTTTATTCTCTTTTTCTTTTTCTGTTCTTGTAGGCAGATGACATAGTTAGAAGTTAGACAGGAAAGAAAGAAAAAGCTTTTTAATATAAGGTAATATGATTAAAAGCAAGAGTAAGAGATAGAAATAAAGGGAATATTAATTTATTACATTTTTAGTTGATAAAATGGAAGTAGTAATGAGAAATAGGTGGAATAATTGAATAACGATAGATTGTAACTTAATATAGATGTGTATTGTAATGGGAACTTCATAAGTTGATTGAATGTAATAATAATTCTTAATTTGATCAGTTTTGTTTGTATTGGAATGTATGGCGGCTAGATGCCACACTGTTCACGCATTGATTTTACATTTTTATAAAAAATAAAAAAATAAAAAACTTCAAAAAAAGAGAAATAACTATATAATGAAAAGCAGCATATTCATATACAACCTTTGCCATTCCATGACTTCATAATATAGCAATAGCACTTTTCTTATATACCGCTTCATAGTGCTTTACAGCCCTCTCTAAGCGGTTTACAGAGTTCAGCATATTGCCCCCAACAATCTGGGTCCTCATTTTACCGACCTCGGAAGGATGGAAGGCTGAGTCAACCTTGAGCCTAGTGAGATTTGAACAGCTGAACTGTTGAACTAGCAGTCAGCCTGCAATGGCTGCATTTAACCACTGCACCACTTCAGCTCCTAAGTATGAAAATATCACACTTCACTTAAGTCAGGGGTGTCAAACTAGCGGCCCGCAGACCGGATGTGTCATGGGCAGGCCACGCCCACCCCAGCTCGCGATACATCACGCGACGCAATCAAGTTTGACACTGGTGATTTAAGACCATTTCTTGTAAATTCTTTTGAAAGAATTTCAAAAGCAAAGTCTCTTGTCAGCATAAGACTTGATCTTTTGCCTGAAAAAAAGTAGAACATGTTTTCTGAATAGTATTACTCTAAAACAGTAAAAACATCTCCCAAACAACCTGTTCTGCAGCCGATATCAAATTTTGCTGCTTAAGTTTATCCTATTCAAAACAACTTTATTTCAAATTTTTACCCTTATACTGACTCTCACTTCTGCATGATAAACTACCTTGTTTGAAGAAATTTAGTTAGGAAATTACAGTGTGAAAAACATAAAAAAACCAGCCTGCTGAGCATGCCCAATTCATTACCTCCCTTGCTAATTTAAGTCTGCACCCCAAGTGTGATTAATGTTTCCAGGTGTAGTAATTTGTTAGTGCTCCCAGAGAAATTATAAATGGAAAAGATCTATAGCATTTAATTAATCGATGACAAATAATTCTTCTTGGCAATAAACCCAGTTGTCATGTGCCAGTGTTGAAAAAGTATAAGAAAAGTAGATGTTTTTATTGTTCCAAAATGATTTTGTTGTCTTTCAAATCTCTTTTTAATAATAGCTGATGTGCTTCTGAATTCTTCCATAAGCAGAATTTAAGAATAAAAGATCAGCTGGATCTTATAGAATCTTAGATGAAATGTAATTTGACAGTGAGGTTTAAGGAGGCTTAAGGATATAGAAAGAACATGCCAGTAGATTCCTGACTCAGACAAACTCAGTCCAACATATCCTGGTTGTTCAGTGAAAGAGCAAAAGACATGCAGAAAATGAGCTGATCTTGAAAATTTCCAAGTATTTATTTATTTTATTTATTTATTATGTTGTTCCTATATGCCGCCCAACTCCTAAAGGACTCAGGGCGGCGTACAACAGAGAAAAATACAAGACCTGATTGAGTTAAATTCTGATTGATTTCCTATCTTCAACCAGAAACATCCACTATAGTCAATACAGACCAGAAGGTTACCTGATGTCCTCTAGATATTTGAGATACAATATTCAGGTTTTTTTAATAATGATGCTTGGGACTGCTTGGAATCCAACAAGCACCCGAGATTGCCTATCCTTAACACACCCACACACCCACACACCCACTCACACACACAACCACATGAGTTTTTCAAACTCATTCAAAGTACTTTAAGGCAGGTAGCCATATGTTTCTCACTATGCACTTAAACAGATGTCTGAAAACTCTCAAATAGAGAATAGTGGCAATGAGTTTTGTTTTAGGATTTCTCCCCACTTTCATTTAATGATGGACTGAGCATTTCTTTGGCAACCTTTTCTGCCATATCCTAAAATTATTGCCTTTCGTTTATCCCACACCCAAGACAATCATGATGTGCCATCAAGTCATTGTTGACTCTGAGAGACCACATAAATAGACCATGACAAGCTGTCCCTAACCTGGTCTTCCAATGCTTCCCTCATAGCCATTGTAACTGAATCCATTCACCTTGCTGATGGTTGTCATCTTCTTTTCTTCCCTTTTCTTCCCCACCAATGCCATGTCCCTAATCTACAATTCTGAAGTCATTTTACCTGTTCTGGTGTTAACATTGTGTTTGCTCTCCTAAATACCAAAAAAAAAAAAAGCCAGGACTGTTTTACCATTAATGTCACTTGATGTGCCTACACTTGATCTGTAGTCAGCAGAGGCATGTTGAGGGTCCTCTAGGAATTGGGATAAAGCCTAGTCCTTATTGGCTATTCTAGGATGATCTGGGCATGTCTCCTTGATTACAGTCCATGAGTGTCTTCTACTGCTATTTTGCTTTGGAATTTAGGTGAATCTGAGTCTTTCAACCCCTCAGTTGCCTCTGTCACATCTGTGTTTAGCAGCAGTGTGAACAACCAGTTGGAGGGGGAGAGAGGAAGAGAGAGATAGAGATGGAGGGAGGGAGGGAGGGAGAAGGCACATGTTTGTCAGGTGCATGCTTGGGTTGTTAGCTATTCAGACTAATGCAGTTATCTGAATGGGAAATTTGCTTGGAGAACTGGTGGGTACACATTTTGGAATTGGTTTTATTTATGATACAGATTTCCAGGCTCTTTCTTCTCTTTGTTTATTTTAATTTTATATTACTTTGGCATTATAAAACATATAGACCCATTTTGTGTGTTTGTATAATAAAACACAAAAAATTATATGCTTTTGTGATTACAATTATTCGGTACTTGCATTTAGGATAATTTTAAATAATTTGATATAAAATTTATACTGGATTTAGGATAATTGTACATTATCCCCAAATCCTCCAGTTACATTGGGGGTAAAGGAGATTTTTATTGTTTCATTCCCACTCTAGCACTTAATACTCAGAACTATTACACATTCTAGGTATAATAACTATCCTGGCAAATATTAAGGATCCTTCCTAAATTTGTCTAAATTCCTTTTAAGATCACAAACCCATCTTCTGCACTCTATAAGTAAATAATACTTTGTATAAATTGTTGTGCTGTTGTTTTAAATTTTATTATCTTTGCCTTCTTTTTCTTACAGGCTGACAGAAAATTCATGGCACAGCATTTACTGTACTCATCTTTATTATAGCCCCTCCCCTTTAGATCTCTGTTTATATTTAAATTAGTGTTTCTTAACTTCAGCAACTTTAGCTCAAAAAAACTCCAGCAAGCTGGCTGGGAAATTCTGGGAGTTTAACTTTACACATTTTAAAATTGTTGAGGTTAAGAAATTAGAATGTGGAAATGGATACCCAAAAATGGATTCAAAATGTACCAACAGACTCTTCGTAGAATTGTCTATCAAGACAAATAAAGCCTATCAAGACAAAGATATATATAACTAGGAATCTTGAAATACCTTAAGTAGTTATAGATTTATGGTGCTTTAGGATTTTGTGAACTACAGCTGACTTCATCAGTCTTAAAGGTGTAAGGGCCTGCCTCTCCTCTCCATTCAAGAAAGTAGAACTCTTGAAACAATTAGCATTTCAAAAGGAACCTTTTATTGAAGGAAAGAGATATCAAGACAAAGGAAGCAGGATCTGAGGATCCCTGAGCAAATCTGTTAGGTTAAGGCAGTTAGAAACCCATCCCCTTGGTCCGGTGTTGAATAAGCAAATCCACAGGTGCGAAGTTGTTTTGAGAATCGCCAGCTGAGAAGGTGATAAGAAGCTGTTCTCAGGCATCTCCTGCTGGAGGCTCTAGAGCTGAGACAAAACAAATGCTCCCCCTTACATTCCCAAGAGGGTAAATCAAAGGACAGATAGATAGGCACCAGGAAAAAGGCTATAAACTAAAGAATGCACCTAGGCCCTCTCCCCACCAGAATGGCAATGTCCTGATCAATGTTCCCTCTAAGCTGTGCAGACCCGCGGCCGCGCATGTAATGAGAGAACAGCGCGCAGCAGTTTCTAATATCAGAGGCTGCGTGACTGCGCACCCGTGCACATGATTAGAGAATGGCACGCAGCAGTTTCCAATTGCCGCACGCCGTTTTCTAACGTTAGAAGGACCTTTGATCCTGATAGGGATCTATGGGACCTGACAGAGACACTTGGTGGGTTTTGTTGCAGTCTTGCCTCCAGAAATTGTGGATGCACTAATACTGGAGGTTTTTAAGAAGAGATTGGATAACCATTTGTCTGAAATGGTATAGAGTTTCATGCTCAAGCAGGGGGTTGGACTAGAAGACCTCCAAGGTCCCGTCCAACTCTTGCTATTCCATTATTCTATTTTTGAATACTAAATGCTTGTAGGATCAGAGCAGAGTAGTACTTTCTGAATGCGTATAAAATGTGATCAAATGATATCTATTTTTTAATGTACACTAGAACTGCTGCATCATTAATCATTCACTTATGGGTTTTTCCCTGCCTCAGGCACTTAAGTTTGTTTATTGAAATGAAGCAGAAGATGGCAGCCCACAAATCCATAGAAGAAGATGCTCTGCCGGGATTTTGGGAGCATTTATCATCACACAAGGGTCTTCTTAGCACTGAGAGGACCCCAGCAATCTGCCCTTGAGGATTTTCGGGTGCTTAATCTCCATTTGGGATGCTGCAGGGGTTGGTGCTCACTTCTCTCTTACTTAACATCTACTTGACAACATGGCATGACCTCATCCATAACCATGGGGTGAGTTATCATCAATATGCTTCAAATACCCAATTGTACATCTGTAGTTCAGACAAATTAAGCAATCCTGGTGTTTGGAAGCTGTGAGAATATGAGTGGGGTGCTAACTGACAGAACTGACAAGTTTGTGAGAGTATGGATGGGGTGCTAACTGACAACCCTGACAAGACTGAGTGGCTTTGGCTTTGGCAGTCCTCTGGTTCTGGGATTATATCATACCTGATGTGGGTGGGGTGGCACTGCCCCAAACAAATAACAAATAACGAAGGGACCTTGGAGGTCTTCTAGTCCAACCCCCTGCTTAGGCAGGAAACCCTACACCACTTCAGACAAATGGTTATCCAACATCATTTGGTTATCCAAATGGCTATCCAACATCATCCAAATCATATCCAACATCATCCAACAGACCCTATGCACCATCTGGGGTTTCTCCTAGATTCACGACATCTGTTTGATGAGCAGGTAGCAGTCATGTCTAGGAGGACCAGTTGTGCCATTGCTAGGTCAAGGTGAGTAGAGTGGAGCTGTAGTGCTTTCAGAACACTCAAAGGCTAGTTTTATACAATATTGTAACCCAGGGTTAATAAAGTACAATTGTTATGTTCACATAATATACTACACTAAAACAATCACAGATTACCGGTAGGTTAATGCCTTGGTTCACACAATGTGAAGAAACAACTGTATAACACAAATCTCTAATCTTATTTTGGCTTGTTTCTAGCATCTTGTGAGATCATTGTTACTCACTTATTAAACAGCTTTTGCAAGTTTAAGTTTGGTACACTTTTGTAGCTTTCCCCAACAAAAGTTACACTACTTTTGCAGAAAACAGCTCAAAGCAGAACATATGAACAGCTGACAGAGAAGAATGTTTACCCACATTAACAGGCAGATAGCCAGTTAATCATTTGAAGGGGGGGAAAGAGACCCCAAATTTATACAGATTTAGCATATGCTAATGTATATCTATAAGTACACTTTTATAAACAAGTTGTGTAATTTAAATAGAAACCTAATTCATCTCCCCACTGTGGATAAGAATGTTACTCATTGAACAAGTTACCGGCTTAATCTGCCTGTCCAGTTGCTCACTGTTGAGTGGCTGCTTCCTGGTTTATCCTCTTCCAATACTATCAGCATTTCTTTCAAACAAGAAGAACAAGACGAGAAGTAGAGAGGATTCGGACTCCCGGACTGGGAATTGTATCATCAAGCAGCAGCTGTAACGTGATTGAAAGATTGGATTCTACTTAAAAACAAAAGAATACTAACTATAGAGCAGGGGTCGGCAGCCTTAAACACTCAAAGAGCCATTTTGACCCATTTCCCATAGAAAAGAAAACACCGGGAGCCACAAAACCCTTCCCATGCCTGACTATTTCCTGAGTGGCCACAGAACTAGCATACAGTATATAGTTGAATTAAATGTTCTGTTTTCTTCTAAACTTTTCTTTTCTTGGATTTATCCATGGTTGGCTTACCGGGGGTCAAAAAGCTCAATAAATCACGTGCCAGTAGGTATCACACATTGGTGGTTGTAATGCATATTTTGAGCGACGGAGCCGCAGCAGAGGGATGAAAGAGTCACATGCAGCTCCAGAGCCGCGGGTTGCTGACCCTGCTATAGAGGGTCATGATTTACCGATTGGCTGGCACACTTTCATTTGGGAGGGGAAACACAAATCACACACATATTTTCAGAGACACCAGATAAGAGGGGCATTATTAGAAGTTTGGCTGAAAATTAAGGGAAAATATTACATCAAAATTCCGAAATGGCTATCCACTATGGAAGCAATAATATATCCAAATGTTTGATAGGATAGCAACATGCAAGCAGAGGTGGGTTCCTGCCGGTGCAGTTAATAGCTGTTGTTCGGCGCAGAGCCGAAGACGCTGCTGCCGTTCGCGGCACGGGAACTTTCCCTGGGCGCTGCCGCCGCCCACATGGACGCCATCGTTTGCGTTCTTTTGCCCTCTGTGCATGCAGAATGCTTTGCGCATGCGCAGAGGGCAAAAGAACGCAAACGGCAGCATCCATGCGGGCGGCGGTAGCGCCCGGGGAAAGTTCCCACACCGCGAACGGCAGCAGCGTCTTCGGCTCTGCACCGAACAACAGCTATTAACCGCACCTGCAGGATGCATACAAGGAATTATTAGACGAGCAGGACAATCTCAAATCAAATCAGGAACTGAAACTGTCAAGTATAGAAATAGATTGGTGGCCCTATTTACAAATACAGTCCAGATACAAAAGAGATGTAATGCAATATGGATTTCAAAAAGAACAGCGATAAGAAAAATGATATTAAAAATCTATAATTGTTTGTTGAATGTCAAAATGGAAGAGGAAATAGTTAAGGAGGTAATGGTTATTTGGGTCCAAAATTTTGGCTACACCATCGAATTGGAGTATTGGAAAAAAATTTGGGAGCGAAACTATAAATTGATGATAGCCGCAACATACAAAGAAAATATTTACAAAATGTTCTACAGATGGCACCTACCTCCAGCAAGATTGGCAAAAATATCCTCAAACATATCAGCAAATTGTTAGAAGTGTAAACATGATCAAGGGATGTTCTACCACATGTGGTGGACGTGTCCAGAGGCGAAGAAGTATTGGAAAAAAATTAAAAGATGGTTGGAGGAAATCACAGAACAAAAATTAGAGTTGAAACCAGAGTTATTTTTGTTGGGAATTATAAGAGGAAATATAAATAAAAACAATATATTATACTCCATATAACAACAGCAGCCAAGATCATCTTTGCCCAAAATTGGAAATCAGGAACTGTTCCCACTAGAGCAATGATAATTTAAAAAGTGTTAGAATGTGCAGATATGGACAAACTAACAATGGAATTACACAACAGAGAGGATACAGATTATTATAACGTATAGAACAAATGGTATAATTGGTTGGAACATAAAAGCAAAATTAATCTATAAAAAGTACGTCAAATGTAAATTAGAAACTCTCTATATATACAGAATTCATGGACTGGGATTTCTGATAAAAAAAACTGCTGGAGAAATCCTACACTCATTAAACTTTCCTTCAATAGCAAATGGCTTGGACATTTAAGCAGAGGTAACAAGGGAATAAATGTATCTTCCTTGGAAATAGAAGTCTGTCTTTCAAATATGGTACATTGCCCTTCAGATGGTGCTAAGCAAAGTGCCAAGCATCCCCCACACTGGCCAGGCTAACCTCAGCTGCTGGGAGTTACAATTCAGCATCATTTATTTATTTTATTTATTTATTTTGTCAAGTACGTGTTAGTAATATACACAGATGTAACATTGTTTATGTCAGGGGCGGGTTCCTAATTTTTTTACTACCACTCTGTGGGCATGGCTTATTTTGTGGGTGTGGTTTGCCAGCCATGTGACTGGGTGGGCGTGGCTTCTCAGGCTGCTGAAGGGAGGGGAACTGAGATAGGTCCTGCCGCCCATTCCCCCTCCCCTCAGCAGCTCGAGAAGCCTCGAACGTGCGAAAATGCCTGGGATCATCACCGCGCGTTCATGGCTTCTCGGACTGCTGAAGGGAGGGGAACTGAGATAGGTCTTGCTGCCCATTCCCCTTCCCCTCAGCTGCTCGAGAAGCCTCAAATGTGCGAAAATGTCTAGGATCATCACTGTGCATTCGTGGCTTCTCGGACTGCTGAAGTGAGGGGAATGGAGATAGCTCCTGCCACCCGTTCTTTCAGCGTCTCACATGCTCCCTCAGCCATCCACCCCTGCTTGGACTCACTGTGGGGTAGGAAGGCAGCGCATGCACAGTGCCGAAAGCTCGGCTTCTGGGCATGCGCAGAAGAAACATATTTAAAAAATTAATTTTTTAAAAAAAAAATGGCGGCACCCAGGCACTGGCAACCAACCGCACCGGTACTGTGACGTCACCAGCAGGCCGCTACCGGTGCTATAGAGTGGACCGCACCTGTAGGAACCCACCACTGGTTTATGTACATAAGATTGGTACTGATAAGAGGAAACATTAGGACAGGGACGGTAGGCACGCTGGTGCATTTACGCATGCTCCTTACTGACCTCTTAGAGATCCGCATGGAGTTCACGGAAGTGGATGCATTGTAATAGTGATAGATCCGGTCTAGATCTAAGTTTGCTATGATTGGTATTGTTTCTGGCAATGAAGTTTATAGTGTGGATAAATTTCTATTTGCTGGGCTCATTTTTACAAACCACTCTGCAGAATCGGGGGGCCACCGAGCCGTCGTTATTCATGTGCTCAGGGCCATCTCTGGAAACTTCGATGATGTCGTTAGGGGTAATGGTTTGTGTATGATGGCTGCTGCTGATGTTGCGGACTTTGTTGATGTCAGGCTCGTCATTTTCTCCTAGTCCAAATAGGATTGCATTAGGACGTTTTTGCTCATCTGGAGGACTACCAATTTGGGATTACATTTTAAATATTAAAATGTAAAGTGCTAATGAAATTTATTTATCATGTTAGGAATCATGGCAGTGCAGTTTGTGAACTCCCGATTTAGAACATATGGATATATTTTTCCCCCTTCTATTTTGGGTGAAAAAAAAGTCAACACAGAGGGACTAGCTGAAAATTGCAGAAACAAATTATCTCAGGCCAGAAGTTGCAACTTTTAACCTTAGATGTGTTGCGAATGTGATTAAAAGCAGCCTTTCATAAGCCATGAAGATAGTTGTGGAATTAATATACAATGCCAACATATCCATATTTCTGTCACAGAAATTAGAGTGAGGGAGTTTCAGAAAGACAATTTGTCAACAGGTTCATAAAGGAGGGAGCAGATGGGGGCCAATCTTCCATTTCTCTTGCTCTCTAATGGAATTGACAATGACTTATGATCTGAAGTATACCAAGAGTTTAGATGGAGGGAAAAAAATATTGGGAAGCTTTGCTCTCTGACAGAAGGGAGGATTGGCATTTAATGGCACATGAAATCCCCCCATTTGGCTTGAACAAAGCTATTATTTTCTCTAAAGAGTTGTACTTACTGAGAAACCTTTTCTTTCTTTTTTTCCTCTTTCTTCTTCCTGCAGGCACCATGAATCTCCCTTTCAGAGGTGAGCTCAGTGGGAAGCAGTCCAACTTGAGCACCTTGGTGAAGAGATAATTCACCACCTCAGAAAGATTTTCATCTCCATTTGATGGACGGTCCTAAAAAACATACCAGCAATTTATCCACTGCATCATATCTTGGATTGAAATCATCTGGAGTTATCTTAGCAAAGCAGAGGTAAATTGATAACTATTGTGTGCACATGCAACTCTTACCATCTGTAGAGCTTCTCACACAATCTGGGTTGCCAACATTAACTCTGTTAACTGTACTGAGACTTATATAAACATTCATTCTATTTGTATATTATATGACATTAGTGTATAGAACATTGATGCTCTACCAATCATAACCTCCCTTTATTAAGTTTCCAGTATTCTAGTGTTGGAAGAGACTTACTATATACAAATTCTCTTGAAGTCATGCCTTATTCTTATGAGCTTGGCCCTTTTATCATTCAACTGGTGTTTATCTGTTCAATGAAATTATTTCACACTCAGTATATAGTTCATGAACAGTATTTGTCAATACAGTAAAACTCCTTAGTTTTAAAGGTGACACAAGCCTACATTCTTTTTCTGCAATAGGCTAACATGTATCGATCTGGATGTTATAGATATTAGATTTCCACCTTTTCAGTTACATCACAATAAGTTTACTTTCCAAGTACATCATCTTTTTTTAAATTTCCCTATGGTTGTGCATATGGTTTTAACAATTAAGAGCATACTAATAGAGTGTGGATATGAAATCTGTCATCTATACTATCTTACAAAGTGTATGGGTTGATGTAATATATAATTGGATTAATTAGTGGGGGAAAGGTATTACTGATAAAGAGGTCTCTGATTAATCTAGAAAAGTCACATCTTGTATCAAAATGAACAACATGGGTCCAACATTGGAGGTTTTTAAGAAGAGTTTGGACAACCATTTGTCTGAAATGGTATAGGGCAGTAATGGCGAACCTTTTTTTCCTCGAGTGCCGAAATAGTGCACACGCGCGCTATCACACGCGTGTGCATGCCCACACCCATAATTCAAAGCCCCTCACTTGCCCCACCCCCCTGCACATGCGTGCGTGACCCATCCCACTCCCCCGTTTCCTGACTTCCAGTGGGCCCGGTAGGCCCATTTTTCGCCCTCCCCAGGCTCCAGAGGCTTTCTTGGAGCTCGGGGAGGGCAAAAACGCTCCACCCCCGCCACCCTGGAGGCCCTCCAGAGGCCGAAATCGCCCTCCCAGAGCTTCCGCGTGAGCCAAAAATCAGCTGGCGGGCACGCACATGCGCACTGGAGCTGAGCTAGGGCAACGGCTTGCGTGCCGGCAGATATGGCTCCGCGTGCCACCTGTGGCACCCGTGCCATAGGTTCGCCATCACTGGTATAGGGTTTCCTGCCTGAACAGGAGCCAAGGTCCCTTCCAATTCTGTTATTCTATTCTAAATACTTTTTATTCATTTCACTGAAACTGGAAATAAACAGATCTTTGTATTGATGCCTGACTAATAGATTGATTCCCCCCCCTTCTGGTAAAAGACTAATGACATTCCTTTCCCATTTTCAAATATGATAATTTCTGGACTGAAGTCAAGTACATTGTTTGAAGGAAACACTACCCCTCCACACACCCCATATTATGGTGGTGATATGGGAATTTTGGATTACTGTATGGATTTTACTTATCTATCCCTCTAGAAGACAACAATGGCAGATATTGTTGATCTGAGCCATAAGCATCACTTAGATACTGGCAGTACTTTTATTTAGGGTTTATTTCCTCTTTCTTCCCATTCTTTATATAAACAACAAATACTGACTTCCAGATTCATCAATGCTTTGCCTCGGAGGCAATGGGTAAGGGAGAGATTGTACCATTATGTTGTTTCAATCTTGCACTAAACCAGTAAGGCCACAGAATTAAAGCATACACTGTACTACCAGCTGAGCAGCCTAGTACTGTTGAACAATTAATGCACCAGCTGCTGGTTGTTTCTTTCATTCTGTGAAAGATGTAATTGGCAACCTCTTTGTGTCTTATTGTGCTACACAAGCAGATTTGTCTTTGTGGCAGGGAATCATTTGCATGTAGCTTGATCAGGGTTATGTGGGTAATGAAAACATGAAAACAACTCCACTGATCTTGGTATTTCTTAAGGGATATCTGTATGGTGAGATTAGAAAGAAGGGGGTGAGCTCACCTTAATCTAAAATGGCTGATAACTTCCTCTCTAATCCCACCTGATTTCACCTCTGAAGAAATGAGCTTAACACCTGATTTAAACACAAAATTGCTGTCATGGGATTCTGTCAGCTTAAGGGAAAGCAACTCTGTAGTTATGTGGCAGAAAACCAGAATTTTCACCCAGATCTACACCAGGGGTGGGTTCTACATACCTTGCCCACCGGTTTGCATCGCAATGGAAGTGCACATTTTGCGCACACACACGCTCCGCTCGCACGCATGTGCACGTCCCCTCTTGCAATTTTGCTTCCGCACATGTTCAGTAGCTGGAAATCAGCCCAAAACACAGCTGATGAGTTGATCAGCTAGGCTTCGGAAGAAGGAATAAAGGTCAGTATAAACCTGGGTGCGGGAGGGAGGGCCCTCTTTCAAGCAGCAGAACAGGAAAAACCTTCCCAAAAGTAAAAAATCCACACAAAATTAAAAAAAAGATGGTGGTGCCCACCGACCGGCACCAACCGATCCAGTTCAGTGACGTCACCAGCAGGTCGCTACCGGTTCGGGTGAACCAGTCCGAACCGGGAGGAACCCACCTCTGATCTATACCATAACTGGGTGAAAATTGAGGAAAGGGATGATATATGATAAGAAATGAACTGGATCTATTCAGCCAATAGATTTGAGCCTGGACCTCACAAAAAATATTTTTTTTACAAATACCTTATTGAGTTGATTTAAATGACTAGAATGAGTTTTGAGTTATGGATTGAAACTGTGTCTAACACAAGGAAACTGACCCCCTCGCCCCTCAAAAATCAAGATAAGGTTTAGTGGTAAAAGTCAATTGGTGAAGTTGGAGAGAGAGAAGGGGAGAGAGAGGGAGAGGGAGAGAGAGGGAGAGGGAGAGGGAGAGGGAGGGAGAGGGAGACAGAGAGGTGGAGGGGGAGGGGAGGGGGAGCCAACTCACATGTTGTCAAAGGGAAGAAGGAGAAAAAGAATTCCTGATCCTACTAAAAAAATGCATTTCTTTGTGCAGGACCAAAGGATTAATTGATGCTTTCACAGACAGAAAATTAGACTAACAGAAGCAATTGGGTAGCAGGAGGCCTTTCTAGAGTCCCCAACTTTCTCTGTCATGCTAAAGGATGACATGTTCTAAACAAACCAGGTGTGCTGGTATTCTCTTTATCATGTGCTTCCTCAGAATCAGTTGCATTCTGCAAATGCTAAACATGCTGTTCTTACAAGCTGAAATGTAGAGTTTTCTCTATTTAACAAGAGTAAGATACCCAACTTTTAGTTAGACTCACACAAATGATAGATTTCTAAAGAAACATTCCTTCTTTTTATGACATATTAAACAAGTGTGTAAATAAGCTGCCAGAACACCTCTGTTCTAATTATCCAGTACTTGGTTCAAAGAAATCTTTGTAATACATTAGTTTTGGCAGAGAAGCTCTGACTTGGACATCTGTAGCATAATGTCCAAGCAGCTGCCTTGGTCTCAGACTTATCTAATACCACATATTTATAATCTTCTGAATATTTCATTGAGCGAGAATTCATGGACTGGAACATTTCTACAGAGTTTTCTTCTCCCCCCCTTCATCTCTATAAATTATGTACTGGAATCAATATAGCTTTAGTGTCTCTACATTTCACTTTTTCTGGTAGGTATCAGCACCAATCAAAAGCGGTGAAGGAGATAAAGAGAGCAAACAGCATAAACCTATTTTTTTGTAACATTTCCATCCATGCATGAGCCAAAGAAAACTTCAGCTTTGGAACCTCAATATGGTTCTTTTTGTCTTGGATTCTTTTGAAGAACAGCCAGTAGCATCAATCCATCAATCAGTCTTTAATTTTCTGTCACTTATCTCTTTTTCCGTAGCAAAAACACAGATGCAGATGCCATCCCCTTAAGTGTGGTTTCCTTGAACCATTAACTCTGCTGGAAATCTTCCATGGTCTTTCTGAAGACAGACAAATGCATTAGTTTAGTGAGAAGAATGCTTGTGGCTTCAGAGCACTTTAAGCTATAAGCAAGTGCAAAATTGTAAGAGTGGTATCCTGCTATTATAATAGAAGTGGGGGGGGGGATGAAAAATATACCTTCATTCACAATCACACCACTACATTTTTCAAACTCACAAAAAGATTTATTTCAAAATGTTTTATTAGTACAAAGTACAAACATTTTTCTCTTTTTCTCCCCCCCTTTCCCCCCCCTTCCCTTTCCCCCATCCTCCCCCCTCTCACCCACACACACCCCGACTTTCCCAGAAAAAGCACAGGGTGTAATATTCAGTAATAATAAAATTAAATTATGCTAACAAATTCTTAATTTCAAAATTTCTCTAGATCTTTAACTCCTTGTTACTCAAAACCTTTTAAGCATAATCTAAAAATCAAGCATATTATTAATCAGTCAACATAACAATATCTCTGGCTGTTAATTTACTCCACTATATATCCTTCATTTATATAATCTTTAAAGTATAATAATAAAAAGAAGAGAAAGAAAAAGTCTTTCTTTCACCATTTCATTCAATTACACAACCATCAACAACGTTTCCTCAATGCTGGCTAGATCTTCCTTCTTCCAACATTATACCTCTTTGATAAACATAAAAAGTAAAATATACTAAGCAATTGTTAATTCCAATATTTCTCTAATTCTTTAACCCCTTATAACTCAAAACCTTTTAGGCATGATCTAAAAAAAATCAAACACATTATTAATAACCTAACATTCCAATATATCAAATTACTAATTTCACAATAATTCTAAATCTTTAATTCCATATATCTCAAAACCTTTTAAAAATAATCAAAAGGATTATTAAACCCCTCTTAAACCAATCCTTTAAGTGTCTTTCATTTATATAATCTTTAAAATATAGTAGTAAAAAGAAAAGAGTAGGAAACAAAGAAAAAACACAACCATCAGCGTCAGTCCTCAATAGTAAATGGATCTTCTTTATTGCAAAGTGTCAATTTTCATCCATCTCTCCATCTGGCCTGTAACTTCCCATACTAAGATCAAATCTAGTCATTCCTTCTTCTCGGTCGAACTTTAGATCGGACTCTTACAGCCTTTTGTGACTTGGTAATTTTTTGAATTGTCAACTCTGCTCTTGTCTGACTCTGTTCTTCTGTCTCCCCTTCCACATTATGAACATCTCTCTGGTTCTGTAAATCACCTTGATTCATCAAAACTCCTTCCATTTGAACAACTATCGATGAATTTCCTCTCTCATCTTCTATTGCTTCCTTCATTCTTCCTCCTTCTGGAATTTTGGATATGTCGGCCTTTAACAATTTTACATAAAAATCAGTGGCTTCAGAGCACTTTAAGCTATAAGCAAGTGCAAAATTGTAAGAGTGGTATCCTGCTATTATAATAGAAGTGGGGGGGAATGAAAAATATACCTTCATTCAAAATCACACCACTACATTTTTCAAACTCACAAAAAGATTTAAATGTACTTAGCTTCTACATACAAGTCCCCCTTCCTACATAAAATTTTAGATTGTGAAAGTAGGTACCTGCTTATTGAGAGGCAGATCATGGAGTGTCGTTCTGGACTGTTGCAAACCAGAAACAACCCCAAATGATACCCAGAGACAGTACCACAGAGCATCATTTTAAAAATCTCTTAGAATTTGCAGACAACTAAGCCAATCAAGAGCCGAGGTGGCGCAGTGGTTAGAGGCAGTACTGCAGGTCACATTAGCTGACTGTGATCCGCAGGTCAGCGGTTCAAATCTCACCGGCTCAGGGTTGACTCAGCCTTCCATCATTCTGAGGTAGGTAAAATGAGGACCCAGATTGTTGGGGGCAATATAAATATACATTGCTTACTGGTGTAAACCGCTTAGAGAGTGCTTGCACTGTGAGGCGGTATATAAATCTCACAAAATAAATAAATAAATAAATCAGATGTTGTCTTTCATTAGATGTTGTCTTTTTGGGTGAATTTCCAATAAAAGCGTTAGAAGATAGATAACCTATTCTCTTTCAGCCCATTGGTTGTCACTTGTGAATTAAAATAGGACTAGAAATATATAACTGGCTTAAAATGTAACCATATGAATAGTTGTAGGTGTTTCTTGCTTTGGTCATGTAACACTATTACCCTGCAACCTGCATTGGTTGCTGGTGCAACTTCCAGATGCAACTCAAGAAATTGGGTATCACCTGTAGAGTCCTGCATGGACTGAAATCCTGGTTATTTATTTCTCTTGTTTCTGACTGACTGAAAAGATCTAAAACCTGAGATGTGTGTCTTGGTAACTACACCTCTCCTGCGAAGTAGCATGCCTCATAATATCCATGTGATACTAACCCCATTGCACTTTAAAAAAAAAACTTGGCCAGACTGGCTGGTGAGATGGAGTGATCTGCCCTCTGTTGGTAGTTTATTTGGTTACCCTCCCTGATATGTACCATGAACTTTCTTGATGTTTTTATATTGGTTTGCTCCAGTGGTTGGTTGTAAATGATTTTGCTACTGGTTCGCACGTGTGATATGGGCGGAGCCTCCCGCTGCTGGCGCTACCGGTTCTAAGAACCGGTGCAAACCGGGAGCAACCCACTGCTGGTTTGCTCTTTGCTGGCATTTTTAATGTTTTGACTTTATGAAAATGGGACTCAATTATCGGAGAGACTCTCTCCAATTGGGTTTATCCAGCTAAGCCAACTGAGTGGGCCTACTGCAGATCCACACAATTAAACTTTCACTTCTGGTATGAAGTTTCTGCCTTAAAGACCTTCCAGAATCCCATCAGGGTAGGAGTCTACCCTGATGGGATTCTGGAAGGTCTTTAAGGCAGAGCGGAGGGAATCCCTTGTTAAATGTGCTTGTGTTGTTTTGACTTTTGTGGTCCACATTTACCATTTCATTTCATTGATTATAATTTATATTTATCTTTGTGAGCTGGCCAGAGTTGGTCTGGAATCAAGTGGTGCTGACGTTGAATTAATTAATAATTGTGTAAGCTACTTAGAATCAGTCAGTGATGGGGGCAGCCCCAAAGTTGATAAATAAAATAAATAAATACATTTTCCTTATTGTTGTTCCTTTGTTATCCTCCTATTTCTTGGGAGACGAAATCTAGTAAAATTCCATCACTATTGGATTCAATTTAAAAGATATATTGTGCTCTCAGTCATCAATTATTTCCCAGATACCCTTTGAATTTGATGAGAATAGAAATCAATCCACAGATAGTTCATGAGCCCTGTGGGCAGAACAAATCTTTGCATCTATTTGACTGGAAGAGGAAAGAAAATACAGTACATTACTAATTGATTTACAACTCCAACCAACCATTTAGATTTCATTGAGTATGTGAGACAAAACAATGTATTTCTCCTTTTTATTCAATGTATTTTCCTTTGTAACAGAGTCTCTGTAAAACTATCTAGTTCCAGTAGTTAGAAGAAGCTTTTGCACCTGGATATTCATTTATTTATTTAAAAGATATATATATATATATATAACTACCCATTTTAAGCAACTTTGGATGGCTCACAATATACTTGCCAGTCTGCAGATGGTTAGGGTTAGGATTAGATGTGCAGATTGTCACATGTAGTAGCTCTTTTTTATTATTTGGAGGGGAGATTTCTCTGGTTATCCATTGTTATTAAATGTAATATTAATCTTGAAGTAGAGGATTAGAGCTCATCTGTAATTACATGATTAGAAGAAACTTTCCCAAGGAGGCATCTTCTGAGTCCTTTATTTTTATCCAACCAAAACTTCAATTGGAGGGCACCAGAGGTTCGCCTGAACCAGTAGTAAAAAATGCTACTGGTTCAGGCAAACTGGTATGAACCGGTATATCCAATGATCAGCTGTGTGACGATCAGCTGTGCCGTGTGATGTAGATTAGCTAGAAAGCAGGATTTCCTGCTTTCTAGCTAATCCTAATTGCATGGCACAGCTGATCCCGCCTCCAGAGGTGGGTTCCTACCAGTGCGGTCTAGTGCGCCGCTCCAGTAGGGACCCACCGATTGCCCAATTTGCGTGCGACAGCTCTGGTGCTGTCTTTGCTGGTCCGTCGTGCGCCGCCATCTTTTTTCCATAATATTTTGGCGATTTTTTGCTTCCGCGCATGCACCGAAGCAAAGTCTTGCGAGGGGACATGCGTGTGTGTGAGATTTCAGCGAGATTTCAGTGAGATTTTGCTTTCGCGCATGCGCAGGAAGCAAAATTACGTGAGAGGGCACGCTCACGCATGTCAGTGCACCGGTAGCGAGGTAAGTGCAGCCTGCCCCTGCCCCCCCTCGCTGTTCTACTTACCTTTGCAGACTCTGATGGCTTCAAAATGCTCCTTTTTCAGCACTGCACGGTAGTGCCTGTGGCACGCGAAGTGCGCGCGAAGCGAACCGGTAGCAGACTTCAGAGGATTTCACCCCTGGAGTGCACCCAAAGGGACTCAAATTGGAGAAGACCAAATTAGAATCTAAAGGACCTACTTTGGTAGAAAGGATTAGACAGCAATTTAGTTAGTGCTTATTCCCAAAATTCAGTATGTCAACAATTCTAAAATCACCAAAGCATATTCAGAGATATCAACTGATGCCAGCAATTCATTTTGTGCTACTAAAAGAGTGGGCAACTTCTGCCCAGTTAGGACACATAATCCCTAGATAAGGTTTTTGTAGTATCTTGCCCCTTCTAAAATATCATTCCTGAAATTTGGTAGTTAGCGATTGAATAATGCTTTTGGATAAAATAAGAATGCTGGGTTTGTTTGGTTAACATGGCAAATTTAGTTTAAAAAAGTACTTCGTAATGAGATATTTCTTTTTACCTTAGACCAGTTTTCTCCCTCTAATGTTCTCCCCTATAGAACTTGCAGGTGTGTAGATTTCAACTCCAAAATCCTCAGCTAGTCCTGATGACTGAAGGATATGAAGTTAAAGTTAAATCTGTCAGAGAAAATAACAGGTTTTGACTGATCAGTTAAGTCAGTTCAAATGGGCTGCCTTGCTCAGAAAGGAACTTACTTTTGTTTAAGTTCAGAAGTGTAATCTCATTTTGGCTTTGGGGAGAGGGAAAAAGAAGGGAATGGCCAAAAACTAAAGTTGATATTGTTTAAATTTGATCTGTCCAGTGTGCAGCAAAATCCATCTCTACTCCTAACTATCTCTCTCTATTAAGAAACTATGATAAGCAAAGAAAGCTGGTGACATTTTTACTACTTCATTCATGGGTGTCTTCTTAACAAAGAAGAGCAATTTCTACCAAGAACCTGGAATCCATTTATGATTTATTTATTTCTTATTTTTATTTATTTATTTAGTTTGTCAAACATGTATGAGATAACCTGTATGTCATTTTCTAAGCCAAATGTTCTAGAAATGGAAGGGGCCACCATTGAAGCTACTTTTCCCTGAAGCATTCACAATTATTTTAACTATTTAACATTCAGTTTTTAACTATTGGCTCATATTTGTAAGGCATTTTTTCAGTTGTATTGCAGTGAATGACAAACGATATATGATTGCATCTCTTGATCCTTTTCAAAACTACCACAATACAGTGGTGCATAAGTGCACCAATGTGCCTACCGTCCCTGTCCTAATGTCCCCATGTATTCGTAACCATCTCATGTATTCATTACCATGTTTATACATTTTATGTATTCACAATCATGTTTGTACTTTTTTTGTAATCTTATATATGCTTGACAAAATAAATAAATAAAAATAGTGAATTTTGCAAAGTGATTAAAAAAAACCCTCTGGGGATACAGTTGGATCTTGCATCCTTCTGAGTCAAAATATTTTACACTTCAACAAAGATCAAAATGACACAGATTTTCAAGGCGGTTGGAGCAACAGTGCGAAAGGGAAATGAAGGCTGAATAGATTTCTGAACAAGAATTGCACCACAGATGGGCAAAGGATGAATGTTAAAAAAAGATTTCAATCAGAGGTCAATTTGCAGATTTGACTTCGTTGCTGAAATGTACTAATTTAATTATACCCTGCACAAAATTGCTTTCAGAGTTTCTGGCATTTGAGGTGAGAAACATACAGAATCTTTTGTAACAATTCTAACATAGTTGTAGAAAGTAAGAAAAAAACCTCACAAGTAGTCCTATGGAAAAAATAAAGGAAATGCCTGATGTTGCTCACAAAAATGGACAATGATTTAATGATTGTAAGGTTTCCAGAGTCATCTACAGGTAGGATGGGCGATAGATAGATAGATAGATAGATAGATAGATAGATAGATAGATAGATAGATAGATAGATAGATAGATAGATAGATAGATAGATAGATAGAATGAATTGAATGAATGAATGAAAATGAATGAATGAATGAATGAATGAATGAATGAATGAATGAATGAATGAATGAATGAATGAAAGCGACATGGCTCTAATCATTTAGCATCTATCTCTCACATACTGCAACCTTCTATCCCACACAAAAAAAAGTTAGGTACAGCTCCTGGCCACCAAAATGTTGTCCATCCTAATTTAGCTTGTGTGTCTTAAGGAAGGTAAAAGGAATTATTTCCCTGGTGATGATAGTGATGTTTATGGAGGAAAAATGCCAAAACCTTTCCACTTTTAAAAACGTTGATATGCCCGTTTTAGAGAATGATAAAATTATTGTCAGCTTTCTGCACTTATGGTTAAAAGAGTGCAGAGAACTACCAAAAAATAGTAGTTTTTTTTTTTGGGGGGGGGGGGAAGGATCCTGGAGCTATTATTGGCCCTTGGTCCACAAATTGTCCCTACCTGATCTTACTCTTCCTTTTAAATCTGAATTTAGTGATGCCTGCAAATTCATGACAGCCCTCTGGTCTTTTTTAGCAACTTGTCTGATGACAAGTTTAATGTGAACTCTGCTTTCTTTTATGCACTGATCACAGTCATGAATACTGTACATTGCCATTTGCTCATGCAGGCACTCAATGTTGTTGCCATTGTAAAGCTTCAAGGAAGGCTACAGAATGAATGTTTGAGTGGAATAAATGCTTTGAATGCAATTTCATCTTCGGAACACTCTTCTGAAAGTCTAGTTTCTGGCATCGTTACTCAGTTATGCCTTATTACTTATTTCAGTGAGATCATTTGTAAACTGTTCAGCCTGAACAAAGCTATTAAAATCAGGTCCTAACTGAATGAAAGGAAAGTAGGATCATGCATGTTGTGAGCTGTTCAGCAGCACAGCTTGTTGCTGAAGAGGAGTGAGACAACATGCCTGGCACTTTGTTCACCTACTTCAGGGGTGTCAAACTCAAGGCCTGTGGGCCGGATATGGCCTGTGGGGTGATTAGATCTGGCCCGCAGGCTCACCCTGGAAACAGCTAAGGACCCGTCTGCGGTGCCTCTGCCAGCGAAAATGGAGCTTGGGAGGGCCGCTTGCAGCCCTCCCGGGCTTTGTTTTCGGTTGCAATGACCTCCTGCAACCCTCTGCCTGTGAAAACAGAGCTCGGGGAGGCTACACACAGTCTGCCCAGGCCCACGGCCAAAAACGGAGCCTCGATGAATGACATCGAGTACCCAAGCCCCTCGACATTAAACACAACCCTGAGGCGGCCCTCAGTGAAATCAAGTTTGACACACCTGACCTGCTTGAACAAGATTAATACATGGCCTGCATTTCACAACAGAGTAGCAAATCATTTTCATACACATACAGAGATGTGTTTCTGTGTGTGCAGGGACGAGTCTATATGAAGGACAGGAATGGTGCTAGCATGGCAGTGATTCTAAGAAAAAGAACATTGCCAACTCAGATATAACCTAATAAATGACAGGAACTTATTACCAGAACTAGTAAATACTCCAATGATTATGTACTTAGCACAAATACAATGGAGGAAGACATAAAGGAAATGCAGAATCCAGAAAAGAGACAGAGTATTAATGAATGGGTGACTGTAGTGCAAAGGTGGAAGAAGAGAAGAATCTGGAATCAAAGGAAGATTTCACTAAAGTAACTTTCATCATTATTATTACAAGTAAATATTGGTTAATAAAGTTTTGCAAATACTTTTTTTTGTTTATTTCTAGAAGCTGCTTGAAGTATCATGAATGTAGACAGCTCCAGATGTACTTCATCAGAATCAAACAGACTATTTAATAAGAAACAGAAGTTGGAGAAGTGCAATCCTGGACATTTCCAGATGCAGGTTGTGTAACAGTCTATGAATTATTGATGTCAATCACACAGGTTAATGTAGATAAATTAAATAAAAAGAGGTACCATATATGACCTTCAGAACATACAGTCAGAAAATTTGATTAGTGTAAAGAACAGATTTAATATTCTTAAATTATGAAAAAGTGAAATTGAGCTATAGGGGAAAAAATAAGAAACATAGTTAAAAGAGACATTTAAAAATTTACAAAATTTCAAAGAGCGTATAAATGGCTTCTAGAACATGCTATCTTGATGTCAGGGTGAAATAGGAGATGAAAATCCTGGACCACAAGAAAGTCATATGACACCTGAACACAAATTGTGAATAACTAACAGGAAAGGACAAGAAAAAATACATTAATCAAGAATGTCAAAAGTTACAGGGATATAACAAACAGTAAAGAAGAAGATATTTCTAAGAAAAGCATAGAAATCATAGGAAAATTTACAGCTAAAGTAAGAATACTCAAAAATAATCACGAAAAAGATCTGATAGAGGTCACTCTGGTTAAAGGAAAATGGAAGGGTTATACTGAAATATTTCATAAAAGGGATTATAGAATGACAGAAACATTTGTAGAGAGAGAATATATTCAAGAACTGACTCCATTAGTTAGTAAGATGTGACAGGCAATAAATCAGCTGTCAACTAGTAAAGTACAAGGTGAGATGAAATACCTATTAAACTCTTTAAATTACAGGAAAAAAGACAGTTAAAGTGCCAATCACTCTATGTCAACAAATATGAAACAACCTATGCAGCCTGGAGAACAGGAAAGATTGATGTATATACCTATACCAAAAAGGGAGATTCAAGATAATGTACAAAGCGTTGAACTATTGTACTAATTCCTTACACAAGCAAAGTTTTGCTTTACACCTTGCAGCACAAGAAAAATATAGCCATCATGGAGAGAAATATACTTAGATTACAATTAGGAAATTACTGAGAAGACAAAGAGAAGCCAGATGAGATAACTAAATATGGATAATGGAAAGAGCAAAGAAAAAAAAAAAGCAACACAAGCAGGGTTACCTTTGCTTATTGATCACAGCAAGGTCTTTGATGGTATGGCTTATGCCAGAATGTACAATATTTAAACATTAATGAATGGGTTAGAATGCCTGATTATTCTTCTGTAGAACCTTTACAGTGAACGAGAAGCTACTTCAAAAATTGATGATAGAGAAACAGAGAGATTTCAGAAAACAAAAGTAACAGAGTCATAGCTGTCTGTTTTTCTGATATAGGTTTAATTTATGTACGGAATATATTGTAAGGATGGTAGGATTGCAGTTAGTGACAACTGGAATTAAAATAGGAGGTTAAAGTATAAGCAATGGGATATATGCAGATTATAACACTTCATTAATCAAACATTTTAAAAAAGATTTCAGAGAGCTCATTTTAGAAATAAAAATGGGGTGTAAAAACCCAATTAATGTTAAATATTACATATTAAATGCTAAGAAGATAAAGGCCAGGTCAACCTTGATTTTCAGTGAACTTAACTAATAACAAACAGATGGTACATTTTGTTTTGTTTTGTTTTGTTTTTCCTTGAATTCAAGAGCAGATAAATATGAACAGTATGCTAAAGAGGTAAAGAGGGAGCTAACCCTAAATATGATAAATTTAGACAACACCTTGAAAGCTTATTTCAATAGTAACAAAGTTCAGAATAATTAAAAAGTGGACTTTGCAGTAGTAATAAAGAACTGTAAAAGCCAGATAATTTAAAAAAATGAGATGAAGAATATAGATGCCTTGGAAGCATAGATATGGATGTAATTATTATCACTGATAATAAGAAGAACCAATTAGCCAGCCCTGGATCAAAGAAAAACTAGCTGTTCCTTTGAAATGATGATCAGCAAGCAGAAGTTGACACTTCCTTACAGCCCATCATGCCAATAGATGATGGACTATAAGAGAAATCATTACGCATCATAAAGTTGTGGGAAGTAGAACAAGAGGAAGAGAATGAATAAATTGGATGGATGAGATCATCCAACTTACTGGAAATTCCTGGAATTCCTGGAATGTTCTTGGGAGAACCATAAGTGATTATTGAAGCTTGGTCAAGGTGGAAGCATAAATTCATAGTTATCAGAAGTTGAGCCTGACTCAATGGAACCAAACCAATTAACTTATACAGCTGTTGCCAAGTGAGCTGGTATTTCCATTGAATAGAGATCCTTGAAGTTTTGAATTAGAGATGGTATAGGAACTGTCTAGCTTCTGAATAATTCAGATAATTCACTGCTTACTTCTCACAGTAATGTGAAAATAAAATTAAGAGCACTGTTAAAAATCCCCTCATCATCCCTTCACTAGAATATAAAGAACAGCAGGAGAAAGAAATGAATAAGAAATAATTCTAGTTTGGGTTTGGACCGCATGAGAGATGTTACATGCATATCATTGATCACAGAGAGTAAAAAATTAACCATGAGTGGATTCTTACAGCTGCCAATCCATTATACTCCCTTTTGGCTATGGGGACTTCTTTTGCATTTCTGCTTTTTTTTATCCTGTGCTTAGTTTTCTGCTTTTTAGGATTCATGCAACGTAACATTTTGTATGCACAGTTTCTTCTTATGGAGCAGTGCTCCCCAACCGGTGTGCCGTGAGGCCATGCCAAGTGTGCCGCAGCAAAAGCTCACGTCATTCAGGGGTGGCCAAACCGTGGCGCATGCGCCATATGTGGCGCATTGGATGATTGCAAGTGGCGCATTGCAATCATCCAATAGCTGACGCCTCTCCCACCTGCGTGACTTGCTGTCTTTTAAAACTCAAGCCGCCTTGGCTTGAGTTTTAAAAGACAGCAAGACGCGGGCGGGAGAGGCAGGTCTGGTCATTAAGCCTGCTGGCCGCTGCAGCGAGGCTTAATGAGCAGACCTGCTGCCCTGGACACAACAGCGAGGAATGTGAGGAAGAGGTACCGGGGCATGTCCCAGGTAGGACATGCGTCTTGTGCTGGGGGTTGGCAGGGCAGGCGGGACAGGGCGCGCATCCTACCTGGGACTTTTCCCGGTAGCTCCAGTTGCGTTCCTTGCTAATAGCATCCAGAGCAGAGCAGCCACTTCCAAAAGATAACGTCTCACGAGACGTTATCTTTTGGAAGGGGCTGCTCTGCTCTGGACGCTATTATGGTAGCAAGGAACACGACTGGAGCTACCGGGAAAAGTCCCAGGTAGGACATGCGTCTCACGCTGGGGGTTGGCAGGGCGGGAGGGGCAGGACTGGCGGGCAGGACAGGGCACGCATCCTATCTGGGACTTTTCCTGGTAGCTCCAGTCGCGTTCCTTGCTAATAGCGTCCAGAGCAGAGCAGCCCCTTCCAAAAGATACCGTCTCGCGAGACGTTATCTTTTGGAAGGGGCTGCTCTGCTCTGGACGCTATTACAGTAGCAAGGAACGCGATTGGAGCTACCGGGAAAAGTCCCAGGTAGGACGTGCGCCAGATTCTTCCCTGTCTATAATCTGTTTATTGCTCAAATCTATGATAGTGATTAGATAGGATCCAGACTGCAAATAAAGAAAAGAAGAAAAGAACCATTCATAGAATGCAGAATGTAGACTCAAATTATCGTGCCAGATGTTATTATCATAATGGCATCATATTGGTCTTCATGAATAACAAGAAAGAGCAGCTATATACTGTAATCCTACATCCATTTGTTCCTTTCCAAGTTCACTAATGTCGGAAAACAACTTACCGGTAGTTCAAAATAAGTTACAATATAATCTCGACATAGGAACTTAAGATATAGGAAATTAGTCCCACAAGGTGGATGTGTAATTGTTGGAAGAAAAACTCCCTTTGGCCAAAGCTAAATATTTAAGAGAGAATTCTGAGCTTGATTTTCAGATAGACTGGCATGTATTCACGGGTCCTACAGTATAGCTGGGCACCACCATCTTCTACCCCTGCCTATACTGGAGAATTAAGAGCAATCAGATTCTTTTCTCAGTGTCTGGTACCAATGTGCAAAGAAGCGAATAGTAAGAAAATGTGAGATGTCAAATATTAGAAATAGTTGCCTTCCACTCCCAATCCCCTGGGGACTACAATTCTCTTCAAAAAAAAAAAAAAAGAATGGCAGGTAACAATTTTTAAAAAGACAAAGTTAAACTGGTGTAGTTAAACTTAGAAAATCGGTATATGAATTATATTTATTTTGTACAGCTTCAAAATTTTGAAGATTATATTTGTTTTTTATCCAATTTTTGTATGTGATGTGCCGTGGAATTTTGGGAGAGGCTATGGTGTGCCGAGGGTGACAAAAGTTTGGGGAGCACTATTTATTTATTTATTTATTTATTTTTGTTATTCTTATATGCCGCCCAACTCCCGAGGGACTTTATTATGGAGGTTATGGAGCATTATTTGCAATATTTGCATAGCAAGTTCAGAAAGTTCTCAAGCCACACTACTGGAATCCATCCATGCAGAAATTGGATCATGCTGATAAGTAAATTCAGAAACAATCCCTTATTGTGTAAGCTTCCTAGAGTCATGAGAAAATGGGGGCAGAGAAGAGACAGTTATTTGAATTGGCTGTTCATCAGTGCACAGGTGAGGGGCATTTGCTGGTTGTTAAAGTATACAGTAGCATGCCTTGCCAGTCTTGGCTGGGGTATAGTTTCTTCCAGGGGTGGGTTCCTCCTGGTTCAGACTGGATCACCCGAACTGGTAGCGACCCGTCAGTGATGTCACTGTCGGTGCCAGTCCGTGCACGCCGCCATCTTTTTTTTAGGGTTTTTTTTTGCAAATTTCTGCTTCCGCTGCTTGAAAAAGGGCCCACCTGCCCGCGGGTTAATACTGATCTTTATTTCTTCACCCAAAGCACAGCTGATCAGCTCCTCAGCTGTGTTTCAGGCTGATTCCTGCTTCTGAGCATGCGCGGAAGCCAAATTGCATGAGGGGATGCGCGCACGCGCGTGAAACGTCGCGATGCGAACTGGTGGCGACGGTAAGTGGAACCCCTGGTTTCTTCCTTTATAAGATATTGGAGGTTTTTCTTGCTAATTGTTTCATCAGATAAACCAAGGAACTAATACCAAGAACCCAAAAGTTACATATATCCTCTGCTATAAAAAACAAAATGCCCAGAAGTACAGTATATTCACCTCTAGCAAAGTGGGAAATCATACATCTATTCTTCCTGTTGCATTGGTGTAGCAACAATCACCCAGACCTTTTGGTAAACCAGTGTGCACAAACATTTGACATAAATCAGGCTGAGATTTAATAAGCAAATTAGCCATAATGCAGACAATACATGGGAATCTCTAAACATTCAAGAATTAAGGCAAATGAAGGCTGAAATGGCAATGGTCTTGGCTCAAATTCCTTTATTCCTTTTGGCTTCCTCTTTCTCATTTCATCCCACTGTCAGAGAGATTTATTCCTGAGCCAGAAAAAGAAAAAGAAAAAAAGAAAAAAAAGAAGAAAAATGAATTACAGCCTAGCAGTATCTCAAGTCACATATATCATGGTACCTGAGCTGCTTCATTCTCTAGAAAGCTCTTTACCTAGAATGTATTGCTAAGAATATTTTTGCAAGCTCTTCAGCTGGTCCATAGGGATTTATCTATGCCATCACAATATATCGAACAATTTATTGTAATTTATGTGTATGCATATCTCCCCTCTTTGTCTTCTGTACAAGCATCTCTGTTAGTGGAGAACAATGTGGTTTGTGAATTTAAGTCTGGGATATGAAAATCTCTTCCTTGGATATTTATCATCAACATCATAATTTTTTTTTGCACAGATGGAAGAAAAAGAAACATATTTAAACATATTTTTCCAAAAATTTCCAATGAAAGCAAATAGATAGCCATTGGTTTACTCTTTGTTTGCTTTACTTAATTTGCTCACAGCCCAAAAGCTTCACAAAGCTTTGTTTGTTTGGTCACACTGGAACTCATGCCTAGAAGCTATTTGACTACCAGTTTTAGAATCTCTACATATTGTTCAATATGTTTTTTTTTCTCTTTGCTAAATAAACCCTTCTCAGTACCATCTCATCTAAGAGAAGTGCATTGGGTTAGAAAAGAAGTTATTTTACTTGTATGCAGAGTTAAGCCTTGCATCTAAGTCACAAAAAGCTTTAGCAGATAATAAAGTTTATGAAAAGACTTGGGTCTTCTGGGATATTTAAATTCATCCTATAGGATGTTGCTTCTTTTGTCAGAATGATGGTCAGTACAAGATGGTGACACACACACAAAAAAAACAAACCAGAGTGCTGCAGAAAAAATGTCCACTTAAGTAAGGAACCAAGCATCTGGATCAAGGGTGGGTTCTTCCCAGTTCAGACCGGATCAGCTGAACCAATAGAAACCTGCTGGTGATGTCACAGATCCAATTCGGTCGGTGCCGGTCCGTGGGTGCCGCCATCATTTTTTGGGAATTTTTTTGTGAATTTTTCCCTGTTTGAATGGCTTATCCTCTTCCACTGCTTGAAAATGGGCTCTCCTGCCCGCCCCCGGATTAATACTGACCTTTATTTCTTTGCCCGAAGCACAGCTGATCAGCTCCTCAGCTGTGTTTCGAGCTGATTCCTGCTACTGAGCATGCGCGGAAGCCAAAGAGCACGCACGCACGAAACATCACAATGAGAACCGGTGGCAAAGGTAAGTGGAACCCACCCCTGATCTGGACACAGATTCAACCAATATCTTTTATTGACATGAACAACTATAGTGACTGCTAGGCTCCTGGCCACAAGAGTGCAAAAGAGCCCTGAACCAAGAAGTGGTACGGCTTCCATACTTCCATACTGTTTTATAGGAATGATAAAGAAAGCAATGTAAATCATACTGTGATCTTTACAGCTGGAATGTGGCATTTGATAATATTATGGAATGACCTTTCTAAAGCTCTTCCAGCACCTGTAGATTCTTCTCTATTAATGGTACTCTAGCTCATCCTAATTACAGATACTAATAGCATGTATCATAAACAATAACATTTATTATGCCCATATATTCCTGCCCTTCAAACTATTATAAAGGAAAGACCATAGACTGGTTTGTTTTATCTGTCATCTTTCTTTCCAAGAAGTTTCAGTTTGCCTCTTCCTTTTATTTCTATGCTGTCCCTCAGGCTTATGCTATGTTCCAGTTATCAAACATGGCATTAGCTCTTCATAGGAATGAATGCAATTTTGCTTCTGTCCATGAACACCACTGCTTCAGGGGTGGTTTCCTCTCGAAGTTGCTACCGGTGCGCTGCATGCGCATCTACATGTTTCATGTGTGCGCGCGCACGCTATGCGTGCATGCCCCTTGCACGTGCCCCTTATACAATTTTGCTTCCGCGCATGCGCAGGAAGCAAAAGAAGCCCAAAAATTCTGAAAAAAGATGGTGACACATGACGGACCGGTGAAGACGACGGACCGATGTCACGCGCAAATTACGTCATCGGCCAGCCGCTACTGGTGTGGTAGAGTGGACTGTACTGGTAGGAACCCACCACTGCACTGCTTACATTTCCTAGGAACCCTGTTGACATTGTGATTAGAGGGTTCGGAGCTCTAGGAAAGGAAGACCTGCTGGAAACCTGTTAAGAGAATCTTCCAGGGAAGTGACCAGGGAAGTTAGTTGCTACTATCCTTGGCATCACCATAGCAAGGTTATTCATGAGAGCAAAGAGTGACAGTGTGGATCCTACACAATTGCCAAAGATGTTTAAATCATGGCTTAAAAATGAGCTACATTTTAATTTTTGAGAAGGAAAAATAGCTTATTTTGCTGAGCCCATTTTGGAATGATCTCAGAAAAATTAATCCATTCACTTCTTGGCAATGAAATGAGAGTATAACTCTTCTCACTCTGCTGAAAAACTGTACTTACATGTTGGAAATAAGAGTTGCTGGAGCTTTTATGTTATATGCCCAATAGGAAGTTTAGATTATTTTGAACATGGAGTGCCTAACCTATAGGTATTATCCAGACTTTGAAATAAATTTACACTATCAAAGGCATTTTTTTAGCCAAACTCTGGAAAGCTTGATTTAAAAAAAAGTTTAAGTTATATATAAAAATGAATGAAGCAAAGCACAATACTGGTTAGCTGGCTTGTTTTGCTTCCCTGTCTCTCATAGCTGTCAGTATGACACACACATTAGCCCCAGATGAATTGGTAATGATCAAAAGTCATTACATGGTACACCAAATGAAATATTAATGACAGCAGACAGGGGGAGGGAAGGATCCCCCGGGCCTGGATGGCAGATAAGATGGGGTTGGCACATCTCCATGCTGTAAAGCTGCATCAGTGACAGTTGTTGCTTAAGGACCAGTTTTCCCCAGATGCTCAGCAGAAGACAAGACGGTTGGGTTGTTGTTGTTGTTTTTGCTTAATTGTACCTTACAAGAGAGGGAGATTAGATTTGATAGGAGCTGAGATGGAACATTATTATCAGGATGCTTCATGTAAATGTTCTCACACACTCCTAGGAAAGTGATGGAGTTCCATCATCTATTGGAATTATTTTACAAGGTGGCCATTGGATAGTCCAGAAGTGGACCAACTGCCAATTCTAGATTTTGATGAACTTCAACACTCAACAGTTCTGGGAAGCCTGGTTAAAGGTAATAAAGTTGTAGCTTGAGGAGATCTGGAATTCCCATATTGCTACCCCAGTATAGGCCAAAATGAATCGAATTAGGCTTAGATTGGTATGATTTGGAGATGATGTAAGCTGTTGTTCAACATTTGGGATCTATCCTGGCTTACTTCTGAACTGATATGCTCAAGAAAATAAAGCCAAGTTAGTGGTTAATCTTAGATAAACCTTATTCAGAAGAAAATCTGTTTGGGCTGATAGACTTATAGAGAACTATGGTTTTCCAGGGTTCTGTACTTTCAGAGGTGTCTACATATGTAGATTAGGTTTGGGCTTCAAAATTATTTATCCAATTTATTCAGAATCACCAGGACAATGACAAGATGATAGAGATAATATGCTCATCCTACTTTTCTCATATTTTAATGTTGATCCAATAAAGGAATACAGTAATCCCTCGTTTTTCGCTGGGGTTACTTTCCAAAAAGAACCCGTGATAGGCGAAATCCGTGAAGTAGGAACCTTTATTTTTTTTTACAATTATTATACAATGAAATACTCCATAATACATTGAAACCAAAGAACAAAACCTTTTTACAGGCCCAAGCATTTGTTTAACAAATAAATACACGTGAGTGAACCAGGGGTGAAATCCTCCTGGTTCGCTCTTACCTGTTGGTCGCCGCACAGTCCAACAACCTGGTGGCGTGAGGCTTTCCCCGCCCGCTTCCCCCACCCGCCTGTACACCGGCATCTGCATTTTTTGCCCTCTGCGCAAGCAGAACACTTTGCGCATGCGCAGAGGGCAAAAGAACGCAAATGCCGACATCCAGGAGAGACTGTTTAGCCAATCAGAATGCAGAACACAATGCACGATGCAAATCCGTGAAGCAGCGAGACCGTGAAAGGTGAACCGTGATATAGCGAGGGATTACTGTATTAAAATATGATTATTCAAAAATAAAACCTACTAAGTTCTAAGGGTAGTGGTATAGGATTATACTCTAGAACAGTGTTTCCCAACCTTGGCAACTTGAAGACGTCTGGACTTCAACTCCCAGAATTCCCCAGCCAGCATTCGCTGGCTGGGGAATTCTGGGAGTTGAAGTCCAGACGTCTTCAAGTTGCCAAGGTTGGGAAACACTGCTCTAGAACTATGTGACATCTATTTGAAGGAGGCTGGGTAGCATGGAAGTAATAAACTGTCACCGAATCCTTAGTGCTCTGCTTCAACCCAGACACATTCAGTTTACTGCTTCAGTAAGAATTAAGACTTGGTGTCATTTCATCTCTTCACATTTTCCATGCATCTTACTCTCACAGTAATAACAAGGCAAACCCCTTATTTTTTAAATTAGTGTAATATGGACAAGAATTTGATTACCGGTAATCCTTTCTTCCAAAATGCAGTAGTAATATTGTATTACTACTGTAAGCAACAGAATAGATGGATATATGATAAAAAGAATAAGAAAATGCCACATTTAAAAGTTGTTCTATTCAGGATTCAACATTATGAAAATTATTTCTTTTTAAACTGAAGGATATGGCAGTTGTATTGCCTCTGTTAGTGAATCCAAAACAGATTGTTAAGAGAATATTTATGATGGATTTGAAAGCCATATTGCAAATTGCAGATTTATCATGAATTCATTCCAGACTTTTTATTGCTCAGCAAAATGATTCAGTTTGTGCTTTCCTTTCTTTTAAATGGCTGGCATGCTGTTTATATATACCAATTGCCTTATTGGCTTCAGAATAGAAATTGGAGCTAAGTATATAATGTACATTAAAAATTAAGCAAGCCTTGGGCAAAGTAGCAGGGGAGAAGAGAGAAGCAATCAACTAATTTCATATTCTTTGTGATGGTAAAACTATTTTTACAAAATAAAAGGTTTACAATAAGTATTCTAAATCTGCAATCCTAACATTAGCCAAGCCCATTGATGGGTCATTGGATATAGCATAAGAAAAGACTGTGTTATATTTACAATATGGCTACATTATAAAGTAAAATGTATAAATGTGAGACTTCAAAACAAAATATGACAAACAACTGGGGGAAAGAGGGAAATAAATTGTGTCTGAAGCTTTAGTAAACTAACAGCTGTAGACAAAATGCTATTATAACCAAGATATTTCAATTCCTGGGAAGAAAAGCTGCATAAATACAAGGCATAATTATTAACAGTATCACAAGCATGCAAGTGGGTACATAGAAAAATATTATCCTTTTAGGTAAATAGAGGTGGCGCAGCGGTTAGAGGCAGTACTGCAGGCCACTTTAGCTGACTGTGATCCGCAGGTCAGCAGTTCAAATCTCACCGGCTCAAGGTTGACTCAGCCTTCCATCCTTCCGAGGTAGGTAAAATGAGGACCCAGATTGTTGGGGGCAATATAAATATACATTGCTTACTGGTGTAAACCGCTTAGAGAGTGCTTGCACTGTGAGGCGGTATATAAATCTCACAAATAAATAAATAAATAAATAAATGGATTGGGCAAGTCCTGTTCAGTGATGATGTGAAGTTTTCTCCATCTTTCCTACACAGACCCAGGTTTCTAAAGAATCAGTCAAAAGAGAAAGCCACAGCATATTTTTTATTATTTATTTATTTATTTATTTATTTATTTATTTATTTATTTATTTATTTATTTATTTATTTATTTATTTATTTATCAAACATGTACAGGATAGTAGTTGTTTGTATAAACATAACATAAGTAAAAAGTAACGATAAAAGAGGACAATAGCACAGAAGGACAGGGACGGTAGGCACAGTGGTGCACTTATGCACGCCCCTTACAGACCTCTTAGAAATGGGGAGAGGTCTACTGTAGACAGTCTAAGGTTAAAGTTTTTGGGGTTTGGGGAATATGTTCTCAAGATCCTAAGAAATGACGCCTTTTTTTCAGGAATAGAACTGAAACATTTAAAACTACCACTCCAATAATTTCCAATGGAAAAGGGATGCAATCCCAGCAATTGCAATAGTTTTACTCTTTCTGCCAGAATCTGGGAGTTGTCATCTAGTAACATGCAAAGAGGGCTTATTTTGTTTGCACTCATTTGATGTAACATTCCCATACCTCCAACATTCAAGAGGAATCCCTACTGATAGTGTTTTAGATTCCTTATAGAGATCTTTGTCTACAGCAGTGCCTCTCAATTATTTTCTGTTACGCCCCACCTAGGAAGAAGTAAACATTTTGCCCCCCCCCCCCCAACTCTCCGATGGGACATTGTTTGCAATATTTGGCACGTTTTCACTGAAAAAACTCAAGCGGCTTATCAACGTGATTGGGGTGTAATGTGTTTAAGTGACACCTTAATTTATTTGGCTTCATGCTGTCCGCTGCCAACATTTTTAGACACAGTAAACATACCGGTCTTTCCTCGTCTCCCACTGTAGTCACAGTGAAGCCAAGAGCTACATACGCTTCGTCAGATTTCCTCGTCTTAGCTTTCAGGAGACTTACCTTTGTCTCATTATCTCCGTCTCTCTCCTCCTTTCTTTTCATCCCTGTTAAATATTTTTCCATGGTGTCTCTTAAGGGTTTGTTATCTGAACTTCCTATCTCCTGCTCTGTGCTGTGTGCTATTGTTCGGTGCAAAAAACCCCTACTCCCTGCGGCAAAAAAAAAAGCATGTTCCCCGGGGTCATGCGCCCCCCTGGCATCTATCCGTGCCCCCCCAGGGGGGCCCACCACACTATTTGAGAAGCACTGGTCTACAGTAAGGCCATCTCTTGGGTATGTATTGTTGGACCATTATTTAATGGTAATTTAATATAGTTGTGCTTTTCATGTATCCTCTAGATGTCTTCTGGCAAAGGAAGAAGCATAGAATTTGATTAAATAATCATTGTGTCCATATTTATTCATTTTTTTAAAAAAATGTACACTTATTTATTTATTTTATTTATTTGTGAGATTTATATACTGCTTCACAGTGCAAGCACTCTCTAAGCGGTTTACACCTGTAAGCAATGTATATTTATATTGCCCCCAACAATCTGGGTCCTCATTTTACCTACCTCGGAAGGATGGAAGGCTGAGTCAACCTTGAGCTGGTGAGATTTGAACCACTGACCTGCGGATCACAGTAACTAAAGTGGCCTGCAGTACTGCCTCTAACCGCTGTGCACTTCGGCACTTGAGCTGTGGCTGTCATTGCCCTCTCTCTATTTTAGCATAGAAGTCATCTGTCCAGTCCACCAGACGAACAGCACTCCTGACTGTAATATTGTATATAGCATTTTATTCCTACTATCTTTGATAAATATTGGCATGCATATATTGCCATTCATAATATTCATCCCTTGGTAATGCATGATATAATTTAAAACAAAGCAATAATAAGCAGTAATACAAAACTAAGCAAGTTAACAAAATAAAAAATAAAGCAGATTAATGAATAGCACTTAAATCCATAAAGTAAAAGAAATGCCAAGTTCTTGCCAAGTTAAAATATATTTTTTTTCCAATATTAGCAAAGCATTTCAAATATCTGAAAGACTAATGATGTAGTATGTTAATGACTAAAGGATAATGGAACATGAGCACTAGGCAAGTTTGGGGAATCAGTTCCATAACCAAGACTATGAATTTTGGTTCACATGTCAATGTGAGAGACCCAGACTGAACTTCAACAAAAATTCCCTTGGTGACTTTGGGCAGATATTCTCTATCAACCCAATCAACCCCAAAGCATTGTTGCTGCTATTAAGAAAAATAGAAGGGAGTAGTATGTAGGTCACTTTGAGTTCATAAAGGAAAGATTGAATTGAACTCTAATGAATATATAACATACAACCAATGGGACTTTCATTTTTGTTTTCCCTTGCCCTACCCAGAATCTTTTGCTCCTCTGACATTGATCCTTGGCAAAATATATCCTACTTCTAAAATTGGGCCTGAACAGCCACAGAGAAGATGAAAAACATGCCAAACATCTCCTTAATAATCAATGTCTAGTTCTTTATGGTAAGTCATTCTTTATTAATAACCATTAATAACAATAATACTGAAATTGTGCATTTCATTATTTATTTAGTGAATCAGTATATTGGAATGAACTTCAGCTATGATCCTGTGCATTTTTACATGAGAGATGGTCCTACTGAATTGGATAAGATTTATTCGTTAATTGCCATGTACTGTAGGTTTTTGCACCACATGCTGGTATTGCAGAAGAATATTTACTTGAATTTGAGTGAGCATGTAAATTAAGTCCTAGGAAATCCATATGCCTGGGAATTAGTACAGTGATATTAACAACAACAATAACACTCATCCATAAAACCACATAGTGTTGGCTTAATCTCATTCTATGGAGACTTTTTAAATTAGAGCTCCTAGATCACCCATTTTTTAAAATCTGTTTCTCCTGGTGTGTTTTATTGCACAGCTTTATAACTGCTGGGATTCTTGCTACTGGTTGTTAGGACAATTATTTAGTTTCCTTCCTTTTGTCAGTAAGAATGTGAAAGTTGTTTGATGATCAGCAGCTCTGTCTGCTCAACAGGAAAGAACTCTCTTAGAGCTCTACAACTCCAGTGTTATTAGGGAGAAATTGAAAGCAAAATGTCAGAAGTTTTGGATGCTCAAGGGTGGGGGGAGTTGTTTGAAAATAGTGTCACTTCTCCCCCCCACTGCAAAAAAAAAACCCCACCCAAACACTGTTTAAAGAACTTGTTTGTTTTGGTTATATGAATTTTCAAGCAGACCAAACCCTTGCTTGGAAAGCCATTCTTTGTCTCCTTTTTTTAAAAAGCATTTGTTATTGCTATTCTTTCTGGTACTATCAAGCAGCAATTTTATATTGATACATCTTAATTGATTGATTGATACAATTAATATTCCTCACAGCAGTACTGAATATGATCTAATTAGTATTCATGCTATTTGTAGGTTATCCATCCCATCAGCCAAACAATGCCGGGTCCACGGGGGAGAGCCTTCTCTGTGGGAGCCCCATCTCTCTGGAACCAACTCCCACCAGAGATCCGGACTATCCCCACTCTACTGGCCTTCCGCAAAGCCGTAAAAACATGACTCTTCCGGCAGGCAGGGTGAAGAATATCGGATTCCCCCATGAATGAATGGTTTTTAAAATTATATAATGTCTTTTTTAAATTAGCATGTATTATGTATATTGTTCTTATTCTTGTTGTATGCCGCCCTGAGTCCTACGGGATTGGGCAGCCTATAAGAACTTTAAATTAAATTAAATTAAATTAAATTAAATCCTTTCAGGTTGGTAAAATGAGGACCCAGATTGGAGAATATGCTGATCCTGTAAACTGCTTAGAGAGGGCTGTAAAGCACTGTGAAGTGGTATATTAAGTCTAAGTGCTATTGCTGTTATCAGAGAAATATAAGAAGACTTTTGCTCAATTAGTTCAGGGGGCCTACAATCTGTGTCCTACAGCATCTGGATGTTTCTGGGAAACATATAAGCCTGGTAATAACACCTTTTCACTTTTTCTTCCTAACAATCAATATTTAAAGCATGCTGCCTATGAATTAGGAGATAGCAAACAGTCATAAAAACTAACATCCATTGATTTGATTCCCTAAGAATTTACCCTGTCTGATTTTAAAATTAACCCAATTGGCTCCTAGGCTCATAATTCCTGGCAGCACAGTTTGATTATGCACTGTGTAAGAAAGTATTTCCTTCTATTCATCCTGAGTAATCAAACCTTCCTCCTGGTGTGCTTTGTTGTACATCTTTGTAACTATGCTGGAATTATTGATATTGGTGATGACCACATCTTCATTTGGTTTTCTAATACTGAGCAGGAAAAAAGCCTTACGTCTCTTCATATTGTATATGACATGCATGATTTTATATGCTTCTACACTGTCTCCTTCAAATGTGTATGTATCAGTGGTGGGTTGCTACTGGTTCGCCCCGGTTTGGGCGAACCGGTAGCGGCAGCGGCAGGAGGCTCCGCTCACATGCCCGGACATCATCATGGACGATCTGCGCATGCACAGAAGCGGCACGCACACATCTCCAAACGGGTAGCAAAGGTAAGTGAAACCCATTACTGGTATGTATTCGTATATCATATTTGTTTCTATGGGGTTTTGTCTGTATACTGCCCATGAAGTTTTGAGAAACAAACATAAATGTATATGCAATGAGAGTAAATCAAACTTTATTTGTGTATACTTTCAATTACCGGTATGTAACTGTTTCATTATTCAGAACACTGATGAAATGGAACTGTGGTAAAGATCATAAAATAATTTTTGGAAATGGAAATATTGCATTTAGTTATACCACCAGTGACCAGCCTCATAATTTATTCATCTTAACTTCTTAGTTATCCTTCCAAATAGAATAGTTAACTGAAGACATAATATAAATCCTTCCATTCAGGGGAGGGTTCTAAATTTTTTTACTACCACTCTGTGGGTGTGGCTTATTTTGTGGGCATGGCTTGATGGTCATGTGACTGGGTGGGAGAGGCTTGCCGGCCATGTGACCAGGTGGGGGGGCTTGTCGATCATGTGACTGTGGGAGTGGCTTGCCAGCCATGTGACCAGGTGGGAGTGGCTTCATGGTCATGTGACTGGGTGGGTGTGGCCACTCAATGTCACTCATTTCAAGGGGTGCCTCGCTTGGTCCCTCTTTCCTTTCCTCCTTTCCTTTCCTTTCTTTCCCCCAGGGCCACCGAGGGTCTCCAGCCCTGCCTTTGGCTGCCTTTGAGTGGCCTCCCAGCTGAACCCCTCATTCTGAGCAAGAACCCTTTTTATACAGGTAGTCCTCGACTTATGACCACAACTGAGCCCAACATTTCTGCTGTTAAGTGAGACATTGGTTAACCGAGGTTTGCTCCATGTTACGACTTTTCTTGCTGCAGTTGTTAAGTGAATCCCTGCAGTTGATAAGTGAGTAACCCCGTTGTTAAGAGAATCCAGCTTCCCCATTGACATTGCTTGCCAGAAGGTTGCAGAAGGGGATCACATGACTGCCCGGGACACGGCGACCGTCATAAATATGAGCCAGTTGCCAAGCATCTGAATTTTTATCACATGACCGTGGGGATGCTACAACAGTCATAAGTGTGAAAAACGGTCATAAGTTACCTTTATTTTCTGTGCCTCTCTAACTTTGAACGATCACTAAATTGTAAATTGAGGACTACCTGTAATTGTTGTCAGGTGAAGAGGAAGCCTCTTTTTGGTGCAGCCTGCTACAAGTTGAGCTGCACCACCTGGGAAGCTCTTCTGCCAGTCTGTAGCCTGGTGAAGCCCTTGCAAGAGCTGACTTGGGCACCAGCAACCAACGGCTTTGCCTGCCCCGGTTATGCCAGGGCAAGGGAGCTGGAGGGGAGGAGCCTTCCCTCCCCTGCTTCTGGAGAAGAGGGGCAGGGAAGAACAGGTGCCCTTTCCTAACTGGGTGCCCACCAAGTCCCATCATCCCATCATCCCCAGCACCCCACCTTCCTTCCTTTTTCCTTCTTTCCCTTTCTCTCCACCTTCCTTTTGTTTTCATCTCCTCCCTCCCTCCTTCCTTCCTTTTTCCTTCTTTCCCTTTCTCCCACCTTCCTTTTCTTTTCTTTTCATCTCCTTCCTTCCTTCATCCCCTTTCTCCCACCTTCCTTTTCTTTTCATCTCCTTCCTTCCTTCATCCCCTTTCTCCCACCTTCCTTTTCTTTTCATCTCCTTCCTTCCTTCATCCCCTTTCTCCCACCTTCCTTTTCTTTTCATCTCCTTCCTTCCTTCCTTCCCTTTCTCCCACCTTCCTTTTCTTTTCATCTCCTTCCTTCCTTCATCCCCTTTCTCCCACCTTCCTTTTCTTTTCATCTCCTCCCTCCTTCCTTTTTCCTTCCCCCAATCATTAGGTAATTTTGACAGCCAATATTTGCAGGATCTTCCCTCCAAACGAAGAAAGAAGGGGAGAGGAGCCCCCCAGGTTTCTCCAGGAGGGGGGGGGAGAATCGCAAGGCTGAGCTGGACTGCCTTGATGGGAAAGCTCCGGAGTTGGGGCCTCCCTTCCCTTCCCCCTTTCCTTTTTTCCTTTGCTGCCACCGGGGTAGCTCCATATCCCCAGTCCCATCCCCCTCCACCTCCCGCGCCAGAAAAGCACAAGCAGCAGCGAGCCAGGCAACGCTTCCGGCTTCCTCTCCCCCACTCATCCCTTCGCTCCAGTCCCTACAGCTTTTTGGAAGCACGGACAGCTCTGTGCATCCCTGTTCTCTCCTTGGACTCACTTCGAGAGACTTTGGGAGGCCGGGAGGAGCTGTAGAACGGGCAGCCCGAGCCCGGGACTTGCCTACCGGTATGCGCGTTCGCGGCTTCAGAAGAATATGGGCTCGTTTGGAGCTGCTCCCCTGCAGTTTGTCCCTGCTGCCCCCGGGTGTGAGGGAGCTGCTCCAGATGAGCCATTCCCCCCCTTTGCCCTGCCACGCTCGCCTGTTGCAGCTCCGATGGTGGTGGCTTCGGGAGACGCTGGCGGCGCAGGCGAAGGCTCAGAGGGGATCACAACACACGGGGGCTGAGCCCGCTGCCCTAAGCCATCAGAGGCAGCGCAGGGCGTGGCTGGGAGTGTGCTAACCTCCCCGAGTGCCAGACTCTGCCATTGCCACCGCCCCTGCCAGGCTTGGAGGCAGCTGCTTTCCTCCAAGTCAGCAGCTGTTTCTCTCCTTCGTTGTTTGGCGCAGCACAGAGAAATGTAGCAGCCATGAGCTGTGCTTTCCTCTAAGCGCTGTGGGCGGCAGAGGGAAACAGGTGCTTCTCTCTGCACAGAGCTTTCCGGATGAGACTTGGAGGAAAGCCTAGTTCATGGCTTTTACATTTTGCGCTGCAAAATATCCCAGCAAAAACAATGAAAGCGAAGAAACAGCCAGTGGAGAGCACACAGAGCTGCTCCAATCCACGTGTTCGCCAGGACAGCGGCTGTTTCTCTCCTTCATTGCTCTTTATTGGAAATCATTTGGCGCAGCACAGAGAAATGTAGCAGCCATGAGCTGCGCTTTCTTCTAAGTCAAATCTGGAAAGATCTGGCTGGGCAGGGGTGCCTCCATCTGCCGGCTCATGGCAGTGGGCTCAGCTGCAGCCCAGATGAGCCGAGGAACTGTGTGGATCCGCAATGCCGGCAGTTTCGGGGGCTCCTTCCCTCAGTTGTTTATTTTCTTACCTCTAGGTGGCTGCCTCCCGAAAACACTTTGCTTCCCTTCTCCAAACGACCCAGGCGGAGGACGGAGGCTTCTGCTCCTGGCCCGGAAGAAGTTTTTACACAGTGCAAAACCCCCCGAAAAAATTCAAAAAAAAAAAACCCGCCCAAATCAAAATGGAAACACATGCGCAGTGCCGGAAACCCGGCTTCTGCGCATGCTCAGAAGAAGAAGAAAATAAAGAAATCCCCCAAAAATTCAAAAAAAATCAAAAAAATTCAGGAAAAAAATGGCGGCACCTAGGGACCGGGACCGACCGCATGACGTCACCAGCGGGTCGCTACCGGTGCGCCGCACCGGACCGCACCGGTAGGAACCCACTACTGCTTCCATTCCCCACTGTCCAGTCAGAGCTGAAGTAGCTTCTTGGATGAGAAGTGAAATGTCTTCAAAGAAAAAACAAGAAAGTCCAGTTGCCTCCTGAAAAAGCACCTTTGGGACAACCATGACTTGGATGACTGAGAATCTCTACAGATTTTTAACTGAAGACACCTTTGTGGTGCATGTCATATTTATTCAAAGTTACTACAAAATCTTGAAAGTAAGACATAATAATAGCAACAATTATGTACTTGCATTTGCATTTTATTTTATTATTTTTATTTATTTATTTTATTTGTCAAGTACATGTTGGTAATATACATAGATAAAACATTGTTTATATACATAAGATGGGTACTGATAAGCGGGAACATTAGGACAGGGACGGTAGGCACGCTGGTGCACTTATGCACGCCCCTTACTGACCTCTTAGGAATCGGGTGAGGTTGACAGTGGACAGTCATTTTATTTATCTTTTACATGATAGAATTACTCTCCTCCAAAAGGTTTTAATAATGGAAAATTCTTGAAGATGAAATGGAAAAATTAGTAATTTTCCTATTTTAGATTTCTCTGTCATAAGCATTGGAAAGACACTTGGACTCAGAAAGAATGAATTGGAATAAGTTTTATTGGGGGAAGAGAGAAGTGATAGCAATTACTTAAGGAGTTTACTTGGCATTGGAGAGCCACTAAGAACAACTTGGGCAAGTTTTCAGATATTGGGAGATTGGTTATAACAAAGTTTATGATTATGAATATTATATTGCCCTTAAAAGGCAAAAACTGGTGTTTTTCAGTGAAATTTCTAAATATTAGGGAAATAAGTGATGGAAATGGATTCTGTTTCTGAATCTTTTAAAGACAGGATGGAAGACAGAAAGTAGGTGATCTTTTTACTGCCATTCTTCTCTAGTTAAATGAGTATTTTTATTTATTCCTTGTCTTTGCTTATTCTTTTTACTCTGTAAACCCTAGTGGGGGGGGGGAAATACTAGTGGAAAAAATACTGCCCCTGTGCTCCATTAAATTGGAAGTTAAAGGACTCGGGAGGCAAATTAGCAATAACACATTAAAAGAGAAATGATGATAACATCTAGTTAAGGCTGCACAATTGCTCCTTTGGCTCAGTTAGTAAGAGGCTGTGTGGAGAAGTTCATGAGTTTGTAAAAGATCTGTGCTTAAAACTCAAGTAAACAGTAGTCTCAATAAATGCAGAAAAACAACGAAGCTCTAAAGAAGAAATAAACTCGAAGGTCATTGTCTTAGTGGCATGGTTATTGCCCATGCCTATAGTAGATGCAAGTAATACTTCCCATTACAAAACTATCTTGTCATAAGGAAAGTATGTGGGTGGTTTTATATATGGCGAAGATCCCAATATCTATTGCACATGATGCCATATACAAAATAAAACGATGGTTCTATAGGGGCCAGGCATCCATGTAGTAAAAAGCTATGGCATATAATGATTCAGTCAGCTGTATCCACTCTCTCTGTTTTGCAAAAGTGGATCTTAACTAAAATGACATGGGATCAACTGTGTTGGTCCAGAAATCAGGGAATGTAATTGAAAAAAAAAATTTCAGATCACAAAGTCAGAAATATACAGAACTGATGAAGTATAATATTCCCTTCGTTGATCGATGAAAGTATCTACAAGTATTGTTTTGAGCTTGTGTTGCAAACAGCTGGTAAGCTAGTTTCTTTTTTTTATGCAGCTGCAGTAAGATGTGGCTTGCATATTTCTCAATCTTATGTTTCCCAAAATTTTATTCAACAGAAAAGACACGCTCAATGCAGAGAAGGTGGAACAATCTGAGATGCATCACTACAACACTTTTTTTTCTTTTTAATCCTTTGCTTTGGGGTGGGGTCAGGGCGATGGAATAGAATTGAGCACTTACTGGCCGGATGCCCTTCCTGAGTTCTATGCAGAGTTTGCAGCAGACATTGTCTTTTTGCGCCCTGATAAAGAAACATCTGTCACTGCCTAGGTGTCAGACCGGCCACAACTTAAACTTTTAAATAGAAATGGGACGTTGGTACTCACCTGTGAGATGTCCTTTCTCGTAGGGTGGAGCTAGCCTCCAAGGAATGGGTTAAATTAGCCCTCTAGCCAATAGGACCGAGTCTTAAAAAAGGTATAAATAGTGCCCTCTGAGATTGGCACTCCCTCTTTTGATCGAGGGGCAAAGACAGACTCAAATGTGCTTTTCCAAACAACCAGACAATTTATTAACTATGTACAACCAATATGCAGAGAATGTAAGAACTATATACAGAGGGAACATGTCCCGGATCAGAGAATGGAATAACTATGTACAGTATAAAAGAAGCAGAGCGCCCAGCCAGACCCTAATGAGGGAGGGACTTGGAGGCTAGCTCCACCCTACGAGAAAGGACGTCTCACAGGTGAGTACCAATGTCCCTTCTCCATAGTGGGTGGAGCTAGCCTCCAAGGAATGGGACATACCAAAGCCTGGCGTCCCTAGGGTGGGCTCAACCGTTCTGGCTGGGGGGATCGCCTGCTGACAAAACCTGTCCCAACACCCGCCTGCCAAAATCCGCCTCCTCGGAGGCATAAGTGTCCAATTTGTAGTGCCGGATAAACGGCGTCAGGGAGGACCAGGTGGCCGCCCTACAGACCTCAGATACCGAAACCCTAGCATTCCATGCGGCCGTGGTGGCGGCACTACGGGTAGAGTGCGCGATTAAACCCGGTGGCTTGGGCAAGGACAAATGTCTGTACGCCAGAGAAATGGCAGTCCGAATCCATCGTCCAATCGTAGCAGAGGAAGCCTTGCGCCCCTGGGAAGAGGAGCAGAATGTTACAAACAGAGTCTCCGTACGACGAATAGCGGATGTGCGCTGCAGATAAATGCCAAGTGCGCGTTTAACGTCCAGCATATGCCATGCCCGTTCAGAGTCAGTGGACGGGTCCTGAAAGAATGCAGGTAGGATGACTTCCTGCGCTCTATGAAAAGGCGTATTTACCTTAGGTACAAAAGCAGGATCCAGGCGCAGAACCACCCTGTCGCTGTGGAAGGCACACAGGTCGTCCCTCACGGAGAGCGCCGCGAGCTCCAATATCCTGCGTGCGGAAGTGATCGCCACAAGGAACGCCACCTTGTATGACAGATGGGACAGGGGAACAGCGTCCAGGGGTTCAAAGGGGGCCACAGTCAAGGCGGATAGTACCTTGGTAAGGTCCCATGTTGGGAATCTGTGCACTACCTGTGGGCACAAGTTAGAAACCCCCCTTAGGAACTGCTTCAGAAGTGGGTGAGCAGACAACGAGTCCAAGTTCGGGCAGGACAGAACGGTAGAAAGAGCTGCCACCTGTCTGCGCAGGGTATTAGGGGAGAGACCCTTGGCGAGGCCCTGCCGCAGGAACTGGATAACATTGATGATCGAGAGTTCCACCGGTGAATAGCCCACCTGAGAGCACCAATGACAGAATGTGCGCCAGGTGGTGTCATAGATTCGTTCCGTCGACGGCCTCCTAGAGGCAAGCATAATCACAGAAAGATCGTCCGGAACTAGGCGGTGTTGCAGAGTGATCCGCTCAAGCGCCAGGCAGTCAGCTGTAGCCAGTGCGGCTCTGGATGATGCACTGACCCCTGGGCAAGCGACCACTCTGTCGGCGGGATCCACCAGGGAGGTGACGCGGACAGGGACATAAGGTCCATGAACCAGGTCCTCTTTGGCCAATGGGGGGCCAGGAGGATGACCTCCGCCCTCAGCAGCAGGATCCTCCTGATGACTTTGGGGATCAGCGGAAGAGGGGGGAAGGCATACAACAGACCCTGAGGCCACTGGCAGCGGAGAGCATCCGTGAGTTCCGCGCCCGGGGTCCGGAATCTGGTGACGAACCTGGGGAGCTTGGTATTGTCCGGGGTGGCAAAAAGATCCAAGACCGGTTGGCCGAACCGCTCCACAATTTGCTGGAAAATGTCCGGGTGTAGGGACCATTCTGCCGGGTCGATGGTGTTCCGGCTGAGCCAGTCCGCGGTCGTGTTGCTCACCCCGGATATATGCTCTGCGGTGATAGATTTCAGGTTCCGCTCCGCCCAAAGTCCCAGGGAGAAGGCCTCGTTCATAAGGGCCTTGGAGATCGTCCCCCCTTGCCGGTTTATGTGAGCCTTGGTCGTCACGTTGTCTGTTAAGACAAGGACGTGAGAGTATTGCAGATGGTGTTGAAACTGGACCAAGGCTAACCGGACCGCTCTGAGCTCCAACAGATTTATGGGGAGTGATTGCTCCGACCTGGACCAGGTGCCCTGTGCGACCAGGGATCCGGAATGAGCCCCCCAGCCCGTGGTGCTGGCGTCGGTCGTTACCGTCAGCCGCTGAGGTTCCAGAAAGTCGGTGCCCCTGCTCAGGGCAGGGGAGGACCACCATCGAAGGGACCGTCTGACCGTCACCGGAACCCGGACTCGTGCTGGGGAGTTGCTTCTCTTTGCCCGCTGGAAGGGGAGAAGAAACCATTGAAGGTCTCTGGAGTGCAGGTGCGCCCATGGGGCGATATGTATCGCGGAAATCATCTTCCCCAGGAGGGATGACAGCTGGTTCAGGGGAACCCTATTTTGAGCCAGAACGTGCTGGACTAATTCCAATATGCTGTCTCTCCGTTCCTGGGATAGGTAGACCCTGCACTCCAGAGAGTCAATAATGGCCCCCAGGTGAGTGACCCTGGTAGAGGGGGCCAACTGGCTCTTGCTTAAATTGACGAGGAACCCGTGGTGTTCGAGTGTGTTGAGGGTTACCTGGATATCCCGCTGGGCCTGAGCCAGGGAAGAGGACTGGATAAGAATATCATCCAGGTAACACTGAACACACACGGGAATAGCCCTGAGGTGGGCTGTCAAGGCGGCCAGAACCTTGGTAAATACCCTTGGCGCTGATGACAGGCCGAAGGGCAACGCCTGGTATTCATAGTGCACCCCTGCATAGCAAAACCTGAGGAATTGGCGATGAGAGTTGTGAATTGGGATATGGAGGTAGGCCTCCGTGAGATCAATTGAGGCGAGAAAGTCGCCGCGCCTAATGCCCGCCAGAATTGAATGCAGGGTGTGCATTTTGAATTTTCTGTACCTCACATATCTGTTAAGGCGTTTGAGATCGAGAATTGCTCTCCATCCCCCCGAGGATTTCGGAACCACGAATAAAATGGAATAAAATCCTTGCCCCTGCTGGTCCTCGGGCACCCTCTGGATGGCTCTAATGTCCAGTAGGTGCTGAATGGCCTGATCTACGAGGACCCGTTTGGAGATGTTTGAAGACAAGGGGCAGCGTAAGAAAAACCTCGGAGGGGTGGAGATAAATTCCAGGTACAGTCCTGTCGACAGGGTTTGTAAAACCCATGCATCATTGGTGATTTCCTTCCACCGACTGGCAAAGGATGCCAGTCGACCCCCAATGGGAGGGATCAGGTTGGGATTACTTATACCGGCGGTAAGGGCGACCACCGGCTCCCTTAAAGGGCCGTTTGGATTGCCCACCCCGGTACGGTCTGTCGGCAGCCGAGCGCTGACGTGGAACATAGGGTCCCTGGGAAGCCCCGTATTGGCCCTGGGGAGCCCCGTATTGTCCCTGGCCAGATGGATATTGGCCTTGATATCTACTGTAGGGGGTTTCATTTGCCCTGGAGCCCCGACGGTAGGGAGCCTTGTTGGAAGATTTTTTGGAATAAGAGGGAAGGATTTTTCTCTTATCCTTGGTCTCGGTGATAATACGATCCAGGGCAGGACCAAACAGGGACTGACCCGATATCGGAGCAGCGGCCAACTTCCACTTATGGCGTAAGTCGGCCGGCCAGCTGCGGAGCCAGTGCATGCGCCTGGCTACCACCGCCGTCCCCATCGCCCTGGCAGCAAAGCGTCCCGCTTGGAGAGTCGAATCTGATGTGAATTGGGCAGCAGCGATCAATTTGTTTATGTCCTGGTGCGCCCTAGTGTCAGCCTGCGGGATGTGGTCTTGCAGACCATGGAGCCACTTTAGGGAAGTACGGCAAAAAAATGATGCCGTAGTTGACGCTTTGACCGCCCAAGCCGCCGCCTGGTGGGTCCGTTGGAGAATGGACTCTGTGCGGCGTTCTTCCGGGCGCAGCAGATCATCCGGGTCCCCCGGAACAGGAGCGTTGGAGTATAGTGCCAACACCGGAGGATCGACTTCGGGGACAGGCAGGTGCTGGGCCAACTGCGAGGAGATGTTAAAATAACGTTTATCCAAATGATTAGGAGCCGGACCCGTGGCGGGCGACTGCCACTGCTTGGTCACCACTGCAACAAACAGGTTCGGTGTCGGGATCACCTCAGTTGGTGAGGAGGAAGCCTCGCCAAAGATTGGATCCTCCTGCGAAGTTGAGGCCTGAGGGTCGGTGGCCGACGGAGGAATGTTGGCCATCGCCCTAGCCTTGTGTAGCAGAGAGCGGAAGAGGCTGGGATGGAAAAGAGCGGTGGAGGTAGGTGGCTCTGGGGCCAGGTCCTCATCGTCCGACAGACGCGTCTGGAGGTGGTCGTCCGCCATCTGCCTGTCGTCCAGCTCCCCTTCCTCTCGTTCCAGGTCGCCAAGTGGAATGGGTGAGCTGTGAAGGGAATAATCATCAGCCTCTAGTTCGTCGGACGACACTTGAACCGGAACAGGTGAGATGGCTCTGCTGGGGGGAGGGGGCTGGGAGGTATGTGCCATGGCTCTGACAGCGGCCTCAATGCCCTGTTTGATAGCTGCATCCATTCGCCGCTGTATTGCCGGGTCGTCCAGCGGGTCAGTGTGGCCGCCCGCTGCGGGCCCCCGGTGGGAGACCCATTCAGTGACCGTCGAGGCACCCCACACGTCCCCTTCCCGTAGGTGTATTGTTGGGCAGTCAAGGGAGACATTATCTGGGGAGTGCGAATGTCCAGTTTTATGGCCTTGGGCCCCCTGTTTGGCCCCTCCCTGATCTGAGGCTGGGGTCCCCTTTGAATGGGGGGTCCCATGGTGCTGCGTCCCTGTGCTCATTGGGGGTGGTTTAGATGACCCCTTGTGAGCGTCCCCTTTTGAAGCCGTCTTGGAGGGCTTCTTAGTCTTTGGGGGTGGATGGGTGCTCAGGGGGGACCTGTCCCTGACATCGTTGGTGGTACGAGGAGATCGCCCCTCCCCCACAGTCTCTTCTGATGGGCAAGGCCTGTTGGACTTGGTCTTGGCCTTGCCCGCCTTGCTGGCCGCCTCGGACATGCTTGGTGAGCGAAAAGACACAAACAGCTTTATTAAACAGCACTCCTTGTCTTCTTCGCTAGTGTGGAGCGGCTATTGCGCGTGCGCGCGCTCTCCGCGGCTCGGAGAGCAGCCGGCAACGCCCAGGAGCACTTCAAACTTCGTCCGAGAAGGCGACGGCTAAGGGAGTGCACTGCGCGTGCGTGGGCCTCCCTGAAGGCGATAGGCACCCGGCAACAGTCAGAAGAAGGCAGGGAGCGTCAGGACCAATCAGCAATCGGAGCCCTCGAGTTCAAAATGGCCGCCGGTGACGTCGACAGAGGCCGAAGCTTGAACGGCTTTTCCCACCACTCGAGGAGCACTCCGACAGGCCTGCCGACCTGTCAGACTCGTCAGCTGGATCGGATTGTCGGCCTGACAGACGGAGCTGCTGGATCGGCCGAAGAGCGGTAGGCCTGACAGATCTGTATTAATCTGCAGGGGCGGCCAGCTATCGCAGGGAAATGACGCTACCAGCTGTGGGAGCAGGGACTCCAGCCGGGGGGGGAAAGCCGATGGCCGCCCAAGCGCCGGGCTTCTGCGGCTTGTAGAATAAAGACTTCTGGCTTTCTCCCCAAATAGTGCCAAGCAGTCTAGCAAACTGTCCCAGGCAGGCAGATTGGCAATCGGGTGCCTGCGGGGAGCAGCCCAGGCGGCCGCCTGAGCTGCGCTCAACCCAAGGAGGATGACAGCTGTCACTTGGGGAGACTTATTGAGTTGGATGTAAAACACTCACTTTAAAGATGCAGAAAAAAGTGATGTCTAGATCAGTAGTTGTGGAACTGGCCTCCAAGGAAGGAAAAGCACAGATGCCCTTTGGCTACGGACCGAGATTAAAAGAGGGAGTGCCAATCTCAGAGGGCACTATTTATACCTTTTTTAAGACTCGGTCCTATTGGCTAGAGGGCTAATTTAACCCATTCCTTGGAGGCTAGCTCCACCCACTATGGAGAAGATCCTTGACTCCATTTGTTGAGAAAGGTGTAGTTTATAAAGATCAAGTGTATTGCAGTATTGCAAAGCCAGATCTGAAAATCGCACACCAAAATCCCTAAGTTCTACTTTTTCCTCCCTTAACTATCTCTCATTGCCCACCCCCATTTAATCAATCAGATTCAGGAAAGATGTTTCCAGAATGGTCAGTCCAAGCGCAGTTTGGTATGCGGCCGCCTCCATCTTCCAGCTGGGTGACCTTGAGGCAGCATCTCGAGGAGATGCAGTACTTACTTTCATTTCCCGAAGCATTCTTCCCCTTCATTCCCCCTCCCTACAGTTTATGGCAGTCTGTCACCACATAGCAGCGAAGCACAAGCAAGCATAAGGTGGCAGCTGACACTAGAATTGAACTCTCAACCTTCCAAATGGGAGGCGAGCATCTTTACTTCTAGGCCACTGTGCTGCTCTGCATGACTTACACACTATCAATATGCAAATCATTCTCCTACAACAAGATGGCTGCTACGAATGCCAACAATACCCATTTTAATTTTTTTAAAACTTTCATTATGGCAGATATTTTCCTGCTTTATATTTATTTGAATGGGACACTGAGTTTCTGAAAGTTGAGATAAATGGTAATACTCTCCTCATGTATGTTTTTTTTTAAAGATTTGCTTTGAAATTCATCAAAGAAAGAATGTTTTCTTTCAAGGTCTAGCTCAAACCAAAGCAGGCAAATTGAGGAGAGTGGGAGTGTACATTGGAAGAAAGTGGGAGGGGGAGAAAAAGGAAACCCAACCACCTTTTTTACAGAAAAAAATCCCTATACATTATGTAAAGATCTGGCCAGCATTTTTAAGTCAATAGCCCAATTACAAGCCACACGGAATAGTCTAGTTGTTGTTTTAAATAACTTTACAGGCCTCAACCACCTTTTGATTTAACTTGGTAGGCCTGTGTAAACACCTTTTAATGTTGTTTTCTAAACACTAAAATATAATGATATGTGAGCTAGATAATTATTATATTCATCAGTGAATAATTCACAGGCCTCAAGTGGCCCTTTAAAATCATGATAGTTACTTTAATTTTAGCCATTTCAGGTCTTAATTTAAAGCTGGCAAGTCACCAGATTTTATGAGTTTTTCTTTAGTTAATTCTCTTTTTATTAACTAGAGACAAAAAGAAAAAGGAAACACAAAATTATAAAAGATGGAAAAAACAAATCAAAAAAGGAAACCAAACTATTCAGTGCATAAGATCCATAGACATGCATACATACGTATATGAAGCTATACAATAATCATTGGTTAATTAGTTAATTCTTGAAGACTGCTTGCCAATCAGCATCCTATCCTGTTTCCCCCAAAATAAGAATCCCCTAATAATAAGCCCAAATGGGCTTTTGAGTGCATGGCAATAAGGCCAAGCTCTTATTTCAGGGTTCAAAATTAGACAGAGTCTAATTTTTGGGAAACATGGTAATATTTTTGGGGAGAAAGTGTCAAATCATAGCATCTCTCATTTGGAAAACTGGTGCAAGCTGGTCTGAATGTTAATTTAATCACTTTTAGGCCATATTCATACAACATACCTGACTCAATGATAGCAATAGCAATATCATTTACACTTATATACCACTTCATAGTTGTTTTCGGCCCTCTCTAAGCGGTTTATAGAGTCAGCATATTACACCAAAAATCGGGGTCCTAATTTATCTGACTTTGGAAGGATGGGAGACTGGGTCAACCTTGATCTAGTGAGAATTGAATTGCTGGCAGTTGACAAAATCAGTCTGCAATACTGCATTCTAACCACTGCGTCACCACAGCTCTTCATGATATGATGAATCTGGGGATACCTGTACATATATTTATGCACAGGTAGCATGTGATTCCCAAGGTCTGTATTAAACTGAAAGACAAGTGTTTTTTGCATTCTCTCAGTCACTGCAAGACGGCAGGAAAAGTATTATTTCTTGATGTAAATAAAAAGGATTATCTTTTTATTTACGTAGTCCAAACAGGGTCAGTCTCATCTCACATGAAATGAGAGCCATCTACTATACCCTGTTGCTTTTTGCTACTTGTTGTAGTCCGCCAGCGGCCTGTGTAGCTGGCAGCAGAGTTGGACAGCAAGGAGGCTGGGGAGGCACCTGGGCCAGGCCTGGAGTCTGGAGAAGGCTTGGTGCCAGAGGCAGGGATTCAGCCAGGGCCTTCAGAACCTCCAGAGGCTGACATGAGTAAAGACAAAGAATAGGAAGAGCCTGTTCTCTATGCGCGCATGCGCAGAGCTGCCAAAAGGCAGGAAAAAGACAGGAATGGTTCCAGAGGAGAAAGACTACTTGGGAGTAAGGCTTGGGGATAATTGGCTACTCCCATAGCCTGTTTAAGTGATGAAAATGAATGAGGAATTTGCAGGAAGCAACTTCGTTCATTTCTAGTCCTTGTCTTTGAATTCAAGCCTCTGTTTTGCTCTTGTTTGAAATCGTCAGGTTTGCCTGCAAATTGTTCCTGCGCTGTTTGCCAAAGAAGAGCAAGGTTCATGTGGGTTATCTGCTGTTATCTGAAAGACTTTCCGTCAGAATTGTGTTCTTTTGCTTGGACTATTGCTGACTGTTAAGGAGACTAATTAACAGCCGTTGCACAGAAAAGACTTGTTTATCCTTTATTTTGAACTTAGGACAACTGCTAAGAAAGACAATTAGCAGCCGTTACTATTAAAAAGGGGTTTGTAAGGACGCTGTTTGTGCTGTGGTCTTTTATCAGGAAGCTGAGTCAGAACATTACTTCACATTTAGCCCATTTAGCTTCAAGGGACACACCATAATGCAAACAGAGAGGCAAAGTTGCAGAATCCAATCTGGGACCAGAGGTTTAGTTTTCAGAGCTTTCGGACTCGTACTGGAGTGCATCCTCAGGGAACCTCTCTCACCAGAATGTGTGTTTTGGGCAATTCTATGTATAGTATTTGTGTAGTGCCTAGTTCAGTGGTGGGTTGCTCCCGGTTTGGCCCGGTTCTAAGAACCGGTAGTGCCGGCGGCGGGAGGTTCCGCCCACCCACACGGTTCACGCACATGCACACATGCATGCATGTGAACCGATAGCAAAAGGTTTTAGAACCCACTACTGGCCTAGTTGTGTGTGTGGTTTTTTAGTTGTTGATTAGGGTGTTGATGGCCAGTTATTAAGTCATTGGCTGAGAGGCAAAGTATCTATAGGAGCCCCATTATGCAAAGCCACTCCCACAATCCAGATTAAAATGTCATATGAATAGTGTGTTTGAATTGGCCCAGTTTTACAAACAGTAAATGAGTGTACTTTTATTCAAAGTACACGTTCAAAAAAATCTGAAATTTTCTAATGCTTTCCTTTGGTTTAATTTTCTAGCTAGGAACTGCATTGCAAAACCCAATGTAGTATAAAACCCAACATGACATACTGATATTTATTTTTACCAAGGAACATGGCTCAGATCTGTTAAAACTAAATCTTTCTATTTGCCTTTCTATTTGAATCTCCAAATATCCTCCATCTTTTCTTTGTACAAGGTTTCCAAAATAAATAAGGAATTCACACAAGACTGCTTTCATGATTACGATCTTAATTATTCCATGGCCCAATGGAAAAATTCCCATTTGGCTCTACACTATTTATAAAAAATATTTCTACACATAGGCATGCATTTAGACAGCTTTACAATTGCACAAATTAGGAAGAAAAATGTCCCATACATTCTCTTCAGTTTTGATTATTTTAAATTCTCCATTGTTGTCACTATTCGTTTAAATATTCCATTATTATAATTTAGCTGTAGTTTTTCTTAGGCAATCATGTTAACAATAGGAGACATTTTCAGGATGCCTAGATATTAATTACTGGAAAATATACATTTGCATGAAGAACAGGAACATCCATATTCAACGTGTCCAACGTCATGTAATTTCCTAAAGACACATTTTGAAAAATGTTACAGCATAAAATGTATTTTGTAAATGAAGGTTTCATTTTGATGCTCTCTTAATATTTATAGAAAAAAATATCAATCTGTGTGACATTGGGACCTCCACTTATTAACAAGACATAGCTGTAAGAAGAAAGATTAATTAGGAAGAATGGAAGTTACACACTATATAGGGAGATTGATGGCATATATTGTAAATTTAATAAATAATAATGCTGGGTCAGAAGACAGACTTTTTCAAGGCCAGCTAAAATGCAAAAACTAGACAACCCAGATTTTATGGAAGTAAATTGGTAATCTAGCATTTATTTTTCTCCATTCCTGGCTAAAATCTGGAGATCTCTAATCAACTTCTAGAGATTCCTATGAAACTCTTGCAGCCAGAAATGATATTTTAAATAACTTCATGCAATCAGTCCTAGAAATCCCTGTAGAATTTTAGCCAGGGTGAATCAGAACTACTCTTTACTTTAAAGCACTTTTTTCAAATCCTTTAAACAATTGATTAGCAACATGTCACTGAATGAATATTTCAACAATACAAAGACTGAGACTTAAGGAAGCTTTTGAGTAGACTGATTTCTAGCAGAGGCCTGAAGGAAATGTTGGTATGGCATCAGAAGGCTATTCAAATGTAGCATATACTGTATCTTAAATAGTCAAAGTGCCAGAAAGTTTCAATTTCTTATTCTAATATGCGCTTTACATGGAGCTACCCTCAAAGAGCATCCGGAAACTGCAATTGGTACAGAATGCAGCTGCGCGAGCTGTGGTGGATGTGCCGAGATACACCCATGTAACACCTATCCTCCGCCAGCTGCATTGGCTGCCTATTAGTCTCCGGTCACAATTTAAGGTGTTGGTTTTGACCTTTAAAGCCCTACATGGCTCAGGACCAGGTTACCTCCGGGACCGCATCCTACCACATTCCTCCCTATGACCAGTTAGGTCCCACAGAGTGGGCCTGCTCCAGGTCCCATCAGCCAAACAATGTTGGTTGGCGGGCCCACAGGGAAGAGCCTTCTCTGTGGGAGCCCCATCTCTCTGGAACCAACTCCCACCAGAGATCCGTACTATCCCCACTCTACTGGCCTTCCGCAAAGCCGTAAAAACATGGCTCTTCTGGCAGGCGGGGTGAAGAAGTAGAAGATCGGATTCACCCTGAATGAATAGTTTTTTTTAAATGATATGTTTTTATATTATCATGTTTTTTATTGTATTGTTCTTATTCCTATTGTACGCCGCCCTGAGTCCTACGGGATTAGGCGGCCTATAAGAACTTTAAATTAAATTAAATTAAATTAAATATGTATACAGCATACATATACAATACGTATAATTTTATATAAAACAAGTTACATATATATTTAAACAGAAGATGAATGTTTTGAGTCATGAAGAATATCCACGAGATATAGTTAAAAGTGAGTAGAGTTTTGTGGGGTTTTGGTTTTCTGTTTGCCTGTTTTAAAAGCTTTTGCAAATATGAAGACTGAATGTGAAGAGAATTCCTTACAGTTGCTTTTTTCCATAATTTTAATGGGGATTTTAGATACATTTTTATTCCAGCCACTTCTTCCCAGTTTCTTGGGCTGTAAGGGTAACAGGGCAAAAATGTACTTTCATACTTGCAAGAATCTGTTAATGTAACCTCACAATGAAGCAAAATTACAGTAATTCATCTGGGTACGCTTCCAATCTGGCCTCCCTTGAAAGGATAGCAATATCTGATGAAGGTTCAACAATACTGCATGTTTAGAGCTTCGGTGTTCATTGCTTTATGACACATGCTAGTTGATTAATTTTTCAGGTTAACATACCAACAAACATGGCCGAGGTCTATCTAATTCCTCCAGATGTTTTGGAATTGCATTTAAGGCACCTACCATAAATGCTTTTCCAGGTCTTTTGTTGGGGTATCAAGTGCACCAATCACTATTGGCACCACCACATTAACTTGAACTTGAATTTGAAAATATCAATATCATCGTCATCGTCATCAGTCACCAGTAGGGGTTTGATATGACTAGGATAATTCATTATAGTCTGATGCTTTCAAAATTAGAATGAAATGCCATCTTTCTTATTATGAATACCAATTTGGTATTGACACTATGGATAATGGGTCTAATACTACAAACCATCAGGTTGATCCAGAATTTAAATTATATTGCTCTAATTATTCTTGAAAATAAAGAAAGAAAGAAACCCAAAGATTTTGGCTAAGATTCTCCAGAGTGGTTACTATTCATCTTCAAGGACTGATAAATGATCCATTATTCTTGTTATTTGTAGAAGTATTAGTTAATGTTTATTAAATTATGTTAGTAATAGAGTTATTATAAATATATATGTTTGGGGGTCAATGAAAAATCGTAAATTTCATAAAAGGATCAAAGAGCTGCAGAGTTTGGTGACCCTGGACTAAGATTTGCCAGATTTGAATATCAGATTAACAGAGACATGCAATGGTGATAAGGGACTATTGCAAATCCTTATAAAAACTGCAATTTATAAACTTTGTTTCTTTTTTTAATGTGCTTATTTAATACCTGAACTTTCTATCAAGTTGAAAGCCAGGATAGTATACAACTATGAAAGCCAGGATAGTATACAACATAAAAAAAACCCAAAACATAAGGAAGCTTACTAAATAAATAAACAATTACAAAATAGAGACATATTAAGGTCAAACAAAACTTTACTATCGTCTCATCTGTAAAAGCCATAATAAGGTTACATAAATTAATAGGTACGTTCATAAATCAAGGACTACCTGAATGTTATCTCACAACTTCAGTTTAAAATCCAATAAAGATTTTAAAAAAAACCTCATGTCTTTGTTACCGAACTCAAGAAGGAAAAATTTGTTTTCTTCACTGATGCCCAAGGACCATGTTCCGATTCTGCCTGGTTGCATTCTATTTAGACAGATACACTTTTTTTTGTCTGTCTTTGAAGCTGTTTTGCCAACAACTTCATAAATTACAGAATAAATACAAAAACCTATCCAGGGGCTTCATGAAAATATAAGAGATGCTTGTAGTTTGTGATACTGATGAAAACAACTTTTATGTTCTTATTGCAGGTTCCAGATTATTCCAATAAGCCTCCAGTAGTACAGTGCTTCTCAATTATTTTCTGTTAAGCCGACCCTAGAAAGAAGTAAACATTTCGTGCCCCCCCCAACTCTTCGATCTGGGCCCCAATGGAATTTTAGTGTTAATATTTATTATTTTACTTATTATAAGCTGTAAGCAAACTATTGGCTGGGGAAGGCTGCTCTACCCACTTGCCTGGGAGTAAGTCACACTGAACTCAGTGGCGCCTGCTTTCGGTTAGGCAGGCATAGGCTACCGTGGTTAGGGCCCTCTTTTGACATGGGGCCAGGCCAGCTTAATCAAGCCGATGTTTTGGGGTCGCCGGCCTGGCCCATAAGCGCCGCCTCTGCCGGGCACTCACAGCGAATGGTGTGGAAGGAGGCTTTAGGGTGCCATTCGAAGCTTTCGTCCAGCTGCAGAGGATGCTCCTCCTTGTCCAGCAGCAGGTTCGCCACACCATTCATGGCTACCGGGGGGCCCGCCGAGAACAACAAGAATCCATGCAGCTGCCCCGCCCCGCCTGGCCGCCTTCTCTTCCGAGCTCGGAGCAGCGTGCAACTGGGAAAACACTCCCTGTCCAGGGGAACCGATCGGGAGGGACCATGCATGTTCCCTGGGGTCACACGCCCCCCCTGGCATCACTCTGTGCCCCCCCAGAGGGGCCCGCCCCACTATTTGAGAAACATTGCAGTAGTAGTAAATGTGTAGTGCTTTTCTTCTACTTATAGCCAAGACATATGTGTCTGTGTGTGTGTCTGTGTGTCTGTGTGTGTATGTGTGTGCATCTATGTGTACATGTGTTTTGTTAGCTGCTTGTAGACCAACTGCTATCCAGTGCTGAATAGTAAAAAAATCAGTCAGGCATAAACAAGGATCTGCTTTCTCACCTATAAACTAAGGATTTTGTCATCTTGATTGGAGACTTTGGCCTGCCACTAGCCACATTCTTCTCTTCATTTCCTTTCTCATTGACACTTAAGTTTATGAGTCTCTTGTTTTCCCAAATAGTAAATCTGACTTCCTTTGATATTTCAGCTTGCTCTTTCCCGGGTAACAGCAACTGCTTGAGGTGATGTACGCACTTGGGGTCTAGTTAGGATAATGAATGGAAAAAACAGCAGGGGAGAAATCGACCAAAAGGCCCCTTCAAACAAAAAGGGAAAATACAGTCTTCCAAAGAATATTTGGTTTACATTATTATATACTTTATTCATTAAGCATGAAACTCAGTCAACTGAACATTCAAAAATGCATCACAAATACCATTGACTGGTGCTAATGGTTGATACGGGTTGCTGCCAGCATCTTAGGTATCAACCAAGTACCTTCTTAAGATGTACAATGTTCCTAATAGCGCAGTTTTTTGCAGTTCCACTGGTGTTATTGCAGGAAGCTGCAATGTCTTGATGTATTTTATAAAATTCTTGGACATGGTACCAAGTGCCCCGATGACAATGGATATCACTGTTAGATGTTTCATCCATAATCGCTTAGTTTCGCTGGCCAGGTCGCAATATTTTGTGATTTTTCCAATTCTTTTTCTTCGACTCTGGCATCTTCTGGTACCGCGATATCAATAAATTGTACGTTTCAGTTTTCGACAACTGTGATATCTGGCATGTTGTGTTCCAAATGATGATCCATCTGTATTTGAAAGTCCCACAAGATCTTTACCTTCTCATTTTCGATAACTTTTTCCACTTTATGTTCCCATGACTTTTTGGATACAGGTAAGTGTATTTTTTACATAATGACCAGTGGATTAATTTAGCAACTCGGTCGTGTCTAGCTTTGTAATCAGTTTGTGCAATTTTGCTGCATTCACATATTAAATGTGAAACAGTTTTGACTTTGTTGTTACAAAGATTGCAAAGATTATTGTTGTTGTTGTTGTTAATCACATAATCAGTCAGATGTTTAGACTGAATTTGGCATTTTAGTTCATTTATTAAATGCTTCCTTGGATAGGCAGAAGCTTTGTTTAACAATATTAAAGCAGGATGTGAGTTTTTCCAAGTAAAGGTGCCCTTTGCAATTGACCAGTGATGATTTTGCTAATGGTGATGGTGTTCAAGTGGTACTCCAGCTGTTTTGGGATTGTACCTAAGGCACCTAAATCTTTTTTCAAGTCTTTTGTTAAGATATCAAATGTACCAATCACTATTGGCACCACCACATTAAACTGATCTCTATTTGAAAATTTCTTCTTCTTCTTCTTCTTCTTCTTCTTCTTCTTCTTCTTCTTCTTCTTCTTCTTCTTCTTCTTCTTCTTCTTCTTCTTCTTCTTCTTCTTCTTCTTCTTCTTCTTCTTCTTCTTCTTCTTCTTCCATAAAAATCCTGAGCTCTGAAGGAAACTTGTATTCAAATCCCACTTCTCTCGTGGATTTGGGCAAATAGCTATTCTATAAATTGTTTTTAAAATAAAGAAACAAATAAACTGCACTATAAAACATTTTAAAGTAACAATGTCAGGGATAACTGGTGACATGGTGATGTTATCACAGCAGGTATAAAGTGAAATATTCCTCTTTCCCCTTTTAGATTTTTCAGTAATCAAGATTTCCATTAATGCAAAATAGCTTTTCTATTTTCCATTATCTTAAATTCAGAGTCTAATTGCTTTTCAAAAGAATCACAGAGTCCTGAAATGTAAGTGTTGGAAGGTACCTTAGATAACGCTCATGAAGGAATCCATTACGATAGTATTCCTGACAGATGGCCATCAACAATTATACCTAATGAATACACATCGATGATTTTATTATATTAAGTTGAAAGTGATACTGAGCGATGTGCTACAAGACTCCATTCTAGGCCTTGAGCTGTTCAACAGATTTATAAATGACTTGGATCAGGGACTGGAATATATAATGATCAAATGTGCAGATTACATAAAGGTAGGAAGGACAGCAAACAACTTAGAGGTCAGTATGAAGATTTGGGATGATCTTGACAAACTGGAGAAATAGGGTGAAATCAGCAGGGAAAATGCAATTTGGGTAAGAACAGTCAAAGCTGTGATATGAGATAGTGGCAGGAGTACATGCAAAAATATTCTGTATATCATGGTGCATCAAAACTGAAAAAAGAAAGTAGATGTAATTCTAGGTTGAATCAACAGAAGTACAGTGTCACAATTAAGGTAAGTTCTTGTTCCTCTTTATTTTACTGTATATTGGTCAGAATATATTGCTTCCAGTTCTTAGAAAAACACTGACAAAATTGAAGTTGGGTAATGAAATTTCTGCAAGAAAGCAACCAAGCAAAGAGAACACCAAGGATCCCTCACTAACAAAAATGGAACATATTCAGAAGAGAAATAAAATGATAAGAAGCTTGGGAAGAAAATAAAACAAAGAATAGTTGGAGGTCTTGACTATGTTTAGCCTGGAGACAAGATCTGTTGTCACCTACTTGAACAGCTTCTCATGTAGAAAATGGGGTAGACTAGATATTTTTAGAAGCAGGACAAAAAAGAATGGGTTGAAATTACAAAGAAGTAAATTTAAGAGCCATTCAACAATAAGCTTGCCTTGGAAAGTTGTGGGATTCAGTGGGAATACTTGTCTGAGTAGATATATTTACTCTATTAGAATAAATTATAAATAATATAGAATCGGTCAGTTTAATTTATTAGAACAAAACAAACCTCTTCAGCCAGAAGTAAGCCAACTTAAAAACCTATTTATCCATAATCGGTGGAATAGGTGGAACTGAAATATTCAGGGTTCTTTGTTTGTGAAAATGGGTGTTGAGGTGTGGTAACATTCACTATGCCCTTTATAATTCCTTGGGGAAAAAAATAGAAACAAAAAATTGAGAAAGCTTGCCTGCCCTTGCATTAAATAAATAAAAACCCCAAAGCAATCCAATGCAATTTGTCTCTAATCAAATGTTAACAATTTACCATTAATATCCAAACTGTAGACTATTTTTTTCTTTCCAGGTTTAGATTACTCTATAGAATTCTCATTCAGCAGACTGTGGGAGCAGGGGAAAGATGCACAAATTAAAAGCATTTCAGAATTACAAGCTACCTTTGTTCCTAGGCTATTCAGAACTTAATCTCATCTGGATTTTACATCGATACCCCAAAAAGAATTACTTACAAAACCATTTCATTTTACATACCAGAGCTTATAGATTGCAAAATGTTCTTCTCTTAAATGCTTGTTAATTCAGTGGAATTTGTTAGGTGATAGAAATAAACACAGACACACATACACATATGCAAGTTTTTATACAACAGCTTTCGTTAATGTCAAAGGGACAGTGTGCATGTATTCAAGGGCTTAATTTAGCCCATGGTCCATATCATATAATTACATGGCACATTACTCCTGACTTCTAAGCAACGGTGCAAATTGTAGATAAATTATTAATAATAATACTTAGATCTTATCTTCTAAGCATATTGCTTATATTAATTAACCCATGCTTCTTCTCAGATTAACTGCATTATTTTCTTTCTCATAGGCCAAACAGGAAAATAGAAGGCTACCTAAGATATTTTTATTGCTTGTATAAATCAGGAATGGTATTTCCTAATACCTTTTTCCTCCCAGGCTTCATAGCCACCAACCATACAATAAATTTGATTTCCTTCCAGTTGGATCAGCCTTTATGAGCTCAGAGAATACAGTAGTGAATTGTAATTCTTTTTTTAAAGATCCGATGGCCTACAACAGGGTGGACTTTCTCAAGGTTAAAGACCATCCTTTTTTTCCAATGGTCAGCATAGAGGGCACAGTTATTGTCAAAGAAATGTTGATATTAATCACTGAATCATACAGTTGAAAGGCCCTGGAGTCATTTAGTCTAACACCGTTCCCTGTGCAGGAATCTTAATACCAGTCCACATAAATGGCTATCAATTTTTTTTCTTGAAAATCTCCAGTGATGAAGTACCCATGACTTTAGGAGCCAAGCTGTTCCACTGCTTAATAGTGCTCACATTTAGATGTTCCTCCTCGTTTTTCAAGTTTAGATTAATCTCTCAAGCTTCCAGCCATTGGTCCTTCTTGTCTTTTTTATTTGTTATTAGAGTTGGAAGGGACCTTGTAGGTCATCTAGTCCAACGCCCCGCTCAAGCAGGAGTCCCTACACCAGTGATGGCGAACCTATGGCACGCGTGCCACAGGTGGCACGCAGAGCCATATCTGCCGGCACGCGAGCTGTTACCCTAGCTTAGCTCCAACTCGCATGTGCACGCCAGCCAGATGGTTTTCGGCTCACACAGAGGCTCTGGGAGGGCATTTTCGGATTCCAGAGGGCCTCTGGGGGCGGGGGCGGCAGGAGAGGGCGTTTTCACCCTCCCCAGGTTCCAGGGAAGCCTACTGGGCCCACCGGAAGTCGGGAAATGGGCCATTTCTGGCCTCCAGAGGGCTTCCGGGGGGCGGGGAGGCAATTTTTGCCCTCCCCAGGCATTAAATTATGGGTGTGGGCACTTGCGCATGTGCGATAGCATGTGCTCACGTGCTTTCGGCACCCGAGGAAAAAAAGGTTTGCCATCACTGCCCTACACCATTTCAGATAAATGTCCGTCCAATCTCCTCTTGAAAGTCTCAAGTGTTGGAGCTCTCACAATCTCTGCAGGCAAGCTGTTCCACTGTTTGATCGCTCTTACTGTCAGGAAATTTCTCCTTATTTCCAGGTTGAATCTCTCCTTGGTCAGTTTCCATCCATTATTCCTTGTCTGGCCTTCAGGTGCTTTGGAAAACAGTCTGACCCCCTCCTCTCTGTGGCAGACCCTCAAGTATTGGAACTCTGCTATCATGTCACCCCTGGTCCTTCTCTTTGCCAGACTGTCCATGCTCAGTTTCTGCAACCGCTCTTCGTATGTTTTAGTTTCCAGTCCCCTTATCATCCTGGTTGCTCTCTTCTGCACTTTCTCTAGAGTTTCAATGTCTTTTTTGTAGTGTGGTGACCAAAATTGGATGCAGTACTCTAGGTGTGGTCTAACAAAGGCTTTATAGAGTGGTATTAGTACCTCCCTAGTCCTAGATTGTATCCCTCTATTAATGCAACTTAGGACTGCATTGGCTTTTTTGGCTGCAGCTGCACATTGCTGGCTCATATTTAGTTGGTTGTCCACCAAGACTCCAAGATCCCTCTCGCAGTCACTGCTATTGAGTGTGGTTTCACCCAGTTTATATGTATATCTTTGGTTTTTCTTACCTAGGTGTAGGATTTTACTTTTCTCTGCATTGAATTTCATTTTATTAGATTGGGCCCAGTGTTCAAGTCTGTCTAGATCCATCTGGATCCTGAGCCTGTCCTCTGGGGTGTTAGCTACTCCCACCAGCTTGGTTTCATCTGCAAATTTGGTTAGTTCCCCTAGTCTTACTCTTGGATGCTCTGGAAAATAAATCCAAACCCTCTATCCTGTGATACCCCTTCATGTATTGGAAGACTGCTATCATGTTTCTCTTTAGCTTTCTTCTTTTTAGGCTAAACTTACCAAATTCAGAAATAACAGAATAACAGAGTTGGAAGGGATCTTGGAGATCTTATAGTCCAACCCCCTGCTCAGGCAGGAAATCTTATACTATTTCAGACAAATGGTTGTTCAATCTCTTCTTAAAAACCTCCAGTGATGGAGTATCCACAACTTCTGAAGTTCCACTAGTTAATTGTTGTCACTGTCAGAAAGTGACAGTATTAGTACTAGTTTGGTTCTCTCCTTTTCACTAGACTAGACATACTCATTCCTGCAACTGTTCTTCATATGTTTTAGTCTCCAGCCCCTTAATCATCCTTGTTGCTCTTCTCTGCACTCTTTCCAGAGTCTCAATATCTTTTTATATTGTGGTGACCAAAACTGGATGCAATATTCTAAGTGTGGTCTTACCAAGGTATACCAAGATATAAAATGGTACTAACAATTCATGTGATCTTGATTCTATCCCTCTGTTAATGCAGCCTAAGATTGCATTGGCTTTTTTAGCAGCTGCCACACACTGCTTGCTCATATTTAAGTGATTGTCCACTAGGACTCCAAGATCATTCTGTCAATTACTGCTTTTGAGCCAGGTTCCACCTATTCTATACCTGTACATTTGTTTTTCCTTGCCTAAGTATAAAACCTTACCATTGAATTTCATTTTATTAGATAGGGCTTCCCTCCTTGTAGATGCAGTTCCATTAAGAACTACACTAAATGTGGTTTGTCAGCCAGTTATGAATCCATCTGATGGTGATACTATCTATCCCACATTTTTCTAACTTACTAAAAAGTAGGTTGTGGTCTACTTTACCAAATGCCTTACTGAAATCCAAGCATACAATGTCCACTGCATTTCTCTGGTCCCCTAATTTAGTCACTTTGTCAAATAATAAAATAAGATTTAATTGGCATGATCTGTTTTTGACAAACTCATGTTGACTTCTGGTTATAACTTTGCTTGTTTCAGCAGTGCTTGTTTTTCTGGATGCTCAAAAGGCATTCGACAATGTAAATTGGCAGTATATGTCTCGGCAAATCAAATAAATGAAATTTGGAGATGAATTTGAACAAATGATTGAAACAATATATTCCTCCCAGAAAGCCAATATAATAATGAATGGAGATATCACAAGGTCATTTCAAATAATGAAAGGAGTTCATCAGGGATGCCCATTGTCACCTCTACTCTTTATTTTGACTTTAGAGACACTATTAAATAGAATTAGATCAAATCCAGTTATTAAAGGAACCAAAATTAGAAAGGAAGAATATAAAACACAGGCGTTCGCTGATTACCTGGTTTTTTTTATAGAAGACCCACAGCAGACAGGACCGATCTTACTGAGGGAAATAGAAAAATATGGAGAGGTGACGGGCCTTAGAATTAATAAACAAAAACTAAATTATTAGTTAAAAACATGACATCAAAACAGAAAAAAGAACTAGAAGAAGCATTGGGGCTACAAATTGCAAAATAAGTTAAATATTTAGGGGTCAAGTTAACAGCTAGATGCTCCTCAATCAAGGAAGACAATTATTTGAAATTATTGCAACAAATAAAAACAGATTTGGAAAGATGGGGGAAATTGCAATTATCTTTATTAGATCGGATAGCAACTATTAAGATGAACGTCCTACCAAAAATACTTTATCTTTTTCAAATCATACCCATAAAATTGGATAATTTTTTTTGTTGAATTGAATAAAATGACCTTGAAATTCATATGGCTAGGTAAAAAACAGAGAATAAAATTGATAGACTTACAAGATAGTAGAGCAAGAGGTGGCTTTGGGCTCCCAGACTGGAGACTCTATTACAAAGCAGCATTATTAGTATGGCTTAGAGATTGGGTTAATTTGAGAAACAAAGGGATATTAATATTGGAAGACCACGACTTACAAAAAGGATGACATGCATTTTTGAGGGACAAAGAAAATAAGCCACAGAAATATTTTTATAGGCATAAGATAAGAAAGTCATTGATGCAAATATGGCAGGAGATGAAAAAAACAACACTATGTGAGAATCCTCAATTGGCTTTCTACTATGGAGGTGATAATTCACCCCAATACTTTAGATACATCCAAAATGGTCAAATATAAGGATATTTTGATAGGAAATTAAAAAGTAGACAGGAGTTGGAGGAACAGGGTATAATTATAGAGTATCTTCAACTCCAATCAAGGTATAAGAAAGATAGTGAGGAATTTGGAATTGAGGTTGAAATGCAACAATTAGATAAACTTTTGACGGGCCCAGAAGAAAAACTGATTACAAAAATATATAACTATCTACTACAATTTGACAGAGCTGAGGATATAGTAAAGGGGACGATGATAGCCTGGGCAAAAAATGTGGGACATAACATTCATTTGGCCGACTGGGAACAAATTTGGAACAGGAATTATAAAATAACAAAATCGGCATCTTATAAAGAGAACCATTATAAAATGTTCTATTGCTGGCATTTGGCCCCCTCAAGACTAGTGAAGATATATCCAAATTTAAGCCCACTTTGCTGGAAATGTAAAAAAGAGCAAGGTACCTTCTTTCATACATGGTGGTTGTGCCCGGAAGCGAAGAAATATTGGAAGAAAATACACAGTTGGCTACAAGAATTAGTAGGGTTACAAATAGAATACACCCAGGGGTGGGTTGCTCACTTACCTCGCTGCCGGAGCCATGCGTGCGCATCTCCATGCTTCAGGGGCACGTGCGCTGGCTATGCGCGCATGCCACATTGCGCGATTTTGCTTCTGCACATGCGCGGAAGCAAAATTGCGCCAAAATCTCGCGAGGGGACGTGCGCGCATGCAAGATTTTGACGCAATTTTGCTTCCACACATGCGCGGAGGCAAAAATATCACCAAAACATCACGCTTGCATGCGTCCCCTTGTGATATTTCGGCGCAATTTTGCTTCCGCGCATGTGCAGAAGCAAAATCGGCCAAAAATCACCAAAAATCACCCAAAAAAATGGCGATGCGCCAGGTGGACCGGCAGAGAGGGCTCCGGAGCAGTTGCAAAATCCGCCGCTCCCTACTGGAGCTGCGTACTGGGCAGCTCCAGCAGGAACCCACCTCTGAATACACCCCATAAATTTTTCTTCTAGGGATATTTAAAAGGAAATACGATAAAAATTCTAAATATTTGATTTTACACATTATAACCGCAGCTAGGATTGCTTTTGCACAATGTTGGAGAAGTACAAACACACCCACTGAGAATTTGATAATCAAAAAAATATTTGAATGAGTGGAGATGGATAAGTTAACAATAGAACTTAAAGGTCAAAAAGATTCGGATTATTATATAATATGGGAAAAGTGGTATGATTGGATTGATAACAGCAAGTTGAGGAGAAAATGTACAAAGTAGAATTAGAAAATATTGCAAGATAATGTACAAAATGTATTGATATAAATATAATGTATGTAAAAGGTTGTAGATTTGCTTAAGAAGTTGCTGTGACATGTAAAAAGAGAAAAACGCAATAAAGAAATTTATATTAAAAAAATAACTTTGCTTGTTTCTAGGTATTCCCAGATCTGTTGATTAATTCTCTTTTCCAAGATCTTCCTAGGCATTGTTGTCAGGCTGGTTGGTCTAAATTCCTTTAACTCAGGGGTGGGTTCCTAATTTTTTTGCTGCCACTCTGTGGGTGTGGCTTATTTTGTGGGTGTGGCTTGCCAGCCATGTGAACGGGTGGGCGTGGCTTGCCGGTCATATATTAGTTATTTCAGAGAGATGTTACTACTATTTTTGCTATTTTATACCTTACATGAAAAGCTTTGCATACAAAGTGTGTGTTACACCATGGCAACACAGCAACCTTTATATGCAGAAAATGCTATAGTTAAAAGACAAGCAAATCTCATACAGCATTTTTGGTTTCAGTCATGGATTCCTTAGACGAAAATATTGAGGACTGTTAAAAGAACAGTATCTTTTAACAGTCCTCAATGTTTTCGTCTAAAGAATAACAGTATAAAACTGTATAAAATTAACAGTATAAAAGGTTAAGCTTTCGGAAGCTTTGGGAAGCTTTAGGCAAAAGCGAAGGAAAAGTGTCAAATGCAAGCTTCTTATTATTTTCAAGTGAAGGGATGGGGAAAGACTTAATTGTCAGGTTTCTGGGCATGCGCAAAAGAATTTTTTAAAAAAATGAATTTTTTTTTTAAAATGGCGGCACCCAGGCACCGGCAACCAACCGCACCGGTACTGTGACATCACCAGCAGGCCGCTACCGGTGCTATAGAGTGGACCGCACTGGTAGGAACCCACCACTGCTTTAACTGTACTTCCTAGAATTTAACTTTCAAGTCCTTCATCACCCTTGTTGCTCTCCTTAGTACTCTTCCAGTTTTGCAATATCTTTTTTGCCTTGTATTGAATCAGAATTCAATACAAAAAGCATTCTGAGGAATCTTGTTTCAGGTTGTAGTGGGGGGAATGTTGCTTTTCCCATGGCCAACAGGGCTGCTACTACTTTTTTTTAAATCACTAGTTAAAGTACATTGGGGAGGAGGAATGCACAGTTGACTAACTTGAATTGGGCTTGTGTTGTTAGTCTGAAAATTCCCTTTCAAAAAGTGTAAATATTCCCAGCCATCAATTGTTTCTCTTAGTTAAACTTTTGTCTGTTCACTCCCACCACTTTCAAGCTATAGTGAGTGAACCCTTCAGATTCCTAGGCAATCTTTTGTATCATTTCTTTTGTATCATTTGGAAGCAAGTGGTCATAGAATTCCAGCTATTAGCGAATTATGAAAGATCCTAAATATTAAGCTCATCGTCATCAGTAGATAATAATAGAAAAGGCACAGAGAGCTTATGAAATATCTTCTATACATCATTTTGAATAAAATATTAATATAATCTATAAGAAGTATGGAAATAATAGGTCTTCAAGGTGAGCAGATCTTTCAGCTCTTCTTCTGGTTTTAAAAGGGAATGAGCAACAGCTGTTCCCCATTTGATTATCTTTTATCTGCTGAGATGCTGCTTGTTACTTGGGAAAGTAAAGAAAGACAAGTGCTGACAGAATTAAAATATCTAAAGGATGTGTTCTGAAAAGTCTTGCCTGCCTGTGGGATTAAGTTTTATGCTTGTGACATCACAATGCAAACATTATCTTTTACCAGCTGGCTGTCTTATCAATGTGAATTTCCCCTTTATTTATCTCATAACTGTTTATATCCAGGTTCAGCTCAATAGTGATACAGCTGTTGATAGTTCCTATCATGCTTCACACTAGGCTTGGATGAAAATCTTGGCTCTGCAGATATTTGCACTCTTATTCAGAGATTGGCTTACTTATCATAAGTCTCTCATTCAGACTATTAGTCTGTATATCAGACAAGAAAGAAAGAAAGCATAGAAAATTGCCCTCTGCAATACACAGAAATGTCACCAATAGAAGAAAATATGTGTACCTGAGGGTTGAACTGTGACATCATTGATACTTGGTTGTTTGCTTGCAAACATTTCATTACCCAATTAGGTAACGTCATCACTACAAGGGAGTGTGGGGTTTGCTCCCTATTTATACACAGTAGCTTAGTCTGCTAGATTTGGTGGGGATGTGGTTTTTCTCCTTGGTGGCTTTTTGATTAGGGTATTGTTTTCTGGTTGATTGTTTTTCTGGTGTGAATCCCTGCTTATTTAGATATTGACTGCAGAAGAGGATGTATTCTGGATTTTTTGTTTCCTTCTTAGCTTTTTGTATTGTCTCTTTTGAAAAATGTATACATATGGTTTATTTCTATCTGTCTGTTGATGGCTTTTTGTCTGAGTGCCAGGCTTTCAGAATTCTCTAGCATTTTTTGATTTAGCTTGGTCAGGATGCTCACAGATTCCCAATTAAAATTATGGTTAACTTTGTCCATGTATTAAGATTAAGGAGATTTCTTTGTGCCTTCCGATTGCTAATTGATACTCGAGGATTCATTCTGCCAATCTTCTATCTATCTGTCATATATAGTAACTGTTACAGTCCTCTATGTTGTAGATCAGGGGTGTCAAACTGGCAGCCCATGGGCTGGATCCATCATGCGCAGGCTACACTCACCCCAGCTCCCCAAAGGCAAAAAATGTCATGATACATCACGTGATGTTACGTGACGCGATCGAGTTTGACACCCGTGTTGTAGATGATTCCTGTTTTTTTCTTCTATTTGGACTCCTGAGTCTCTTGGTTTACTTAAGGTAGTTGGTTTCTGTGTTTCTGTCATGCCATGTAGTTGTAATAATCTGTTGGTTTTTCTGAGATTTTGTAATGTTTGGTAGTGTTTTGTCTATTCAGTATTTCAAGACCTAAAATAAACAAGAGAGGAGGCAGCGGGCATCCCTATCCTGTCCTTTTTTATACCTCACAAGGCTTTGATAGATTGCCATTAACTATTATTTGTGCTTTTTGTAAAGTGTAAATTGAGATTACTTGTTTTATAAAGTTCCCTCCAAAGTTCATATCTTCTAACATTTTGAACAAGAAAGCCCTGTTCAAATTGTCAAAGAACTTCTGTGCATCTAACAACACCACAGTGATTTGTTTTACATTATGTTGTTTGAAATACTCCAAAATGTCCAACACATTTCTAATATTGTTCTTTAACTGTCTTTTAGGTAAAAACCTACATTGATCCTCCTGAACAAATTCTTGCAAAATTATTTTCAGCCAATCAATCAAATCATTGTAAACAATTTGTAGTCATTATTCAATAATTATATCAGCATATGGTTTCTTGTTAAAATCAAATCTTGTCCCTCTTTACTTATTAATACTATGCTGGCCTCTTGCCAATTTCTGGCATCTCTCCTCCCTGTAAAATAAAATTCATTGTATGTTGTAAAGATTGTAAAAATTCATCCTTAAAATATTTATAATAAGAACCTGGGAATCCATCTGGTCCAGGCCACTTTGCTGGTTTAATCTTTTTTAAAGCTTCACAAACTTTCCTTATTGTTGTAGGTCCATTCATAATCTGTTTCTGTTGTCTGTAAACTTTGGTTATATATATATATATATATATATATATATATATATATATATATATATATATATATATGTATGTATGTATGTATGTATGTATGTATGTATGTATGTATGTATGTATGTATGTATGTATGTATGTATGTATGTATGTATGTATATATATATATATATATATATATATATATATATATATATATATATATATATATATATATATATATATATATATATATATATATATATATATATATATAGGTATTAATCTATTTAGTCCAGAGAGATGTCTTGTTCTTTATACAAATTAGAATAATATTGATGAAATGTTGTTTTGCATAGCATTTGCAATTTGCATACACATAGGGTATGAAATTGCAGTCTTACTTTCTAAATAATTTCCCTTCAGAAAGTAGTGCTTGGAGGCTAACTATCACTGGAGAAAAACTATTTTGCCTTCCAATGAAGATTACACTGTTCCACATCTCAGTAATTTATCTTCGCTCATGACTTTGAAAGATTGAAGACCAAGTAGCATCCAGGTTTTCAGAGACTTGATATTACTAAGTTTGGAAGCAACTGCCTATCACTGCTGTATTTCATGCCTATCTCAATCACATTCCCGCATTTCTTCTTCTTCCTTGCCACTTTGCCTCTGCTCTGCCTCGACTTTCCTGCCATCCTCTTTGCCAAGAAATTATTCTGCCAATGTTACCCCACACCCCCGCCCAGAATTTCTAATTAATTTTTCAGACCTTTTGCCAACTAAACAATACAGCTGGCCAAAGAGATATTAATAGCTCATCATCTCCTGAGTTAGCTTGCCGAGAGGTTGTACACTCCCCTGCCTCATTTTTGACAGGATAAGGGTGCACAATAGCACACATACAATAAATCATTCTGGCCAATGTCAACGGAGTTATGAAGACTTTAAGTGACTCTTGTTTATATGCAAGATGGCAAAGCTTCAGCATGATGCAAATGAAAGCACTAGAAAGGAGAACAGGATTGATGGCTGTGCCTGTGCATGTGTGCATAATGAAGTTGGCCACAAATAGTATCTTGCATACCTGTTTATAGAGTGCACTGGAGTATATGAAGGACAAGTGTATTAGTAATCATAAGCCAATTATTTTATTATTTATGTTGTTTATTGAGCATTGTGCCCTGACTGATTTTTTTAAAAATGGGTGGAAGTATTACAAGGAGAAGCATACAGATTTATGAAGCAATGGTACAGTCAGCAGAAATATGCTAATATAAAAAAGATGTCCATAGTTCAGACCGTGGAAAGAGTGCAGAGAAGAGCGACAAAGATGACTGGGGAGGGGGGATGAAAGCTAAAACATATGAAGGACGGTTGCAGGAATTGTGTATGCCTAGTCTAATGCAAAGAAGAATTAGGGGGTGACATGATAGCAGTGTTCCAATATTTGAAGGGCTGCCACAAAGAAGAGAGGGTCAACCTATTCTCCAAAGCACCAGAAGGCAAGACAAGAGGCAGTGGATGGAAACTGAACAAAGAGAGAAACAACCTAGAACTAAGGATAAATTTCTTTATCCAGTAAGATAAGTAAGAACAATCAACTAGTGGAACAGCTTTCATTTAGAAGTTGTGGGTGCTCCAACACTGGAGGCTTTTAAGAAGAGACTGGACAATCATTTGTCTAAAATGGTATAGACTACAGTCTCCTGCTTAAGCAGAGGGTTGGACTGAAAGACTTCCCAGGTCCCTTCCAACACTGTTATTCTGAATTCTAATATTATACACAACTGTGAGAAAATTGAATCATTTCAGATCTTTGGGGGAAAGGAATACTAGATGATGCTAGTTTATTTTTATTTTATTTATTTATTTATTTTGTCAAGTTTAGTAAAGATTTAGTAAAGAAAGCAAGTTAAATACCTACTACTAAAGAATCTGATTCAATGTCAAACAATGGAGAAAAACATAGGATGATTATGAGGCCTACAGTGAAAAGGTCCTACTTATTGTAACAAATAGAATAGTTTTTTTCTGGTCAGGATGTGAATGGAGTAACTGATAGTCATCTTAGATTAAGAGTTGGAACATACAAGTGATTGTAATCTTGATCATAGTTCAATCCCAAACCATTTAGTATCTTAAAAGTTAATTCACTATTTTAAATTGGGCCAACAACTGTACCAGTTACCCATGCAATAGTGACAGCAGCAATACTATATGGTGAGATTTCTTTTCCTCTAGTTAGCATCCAGGAGCTCTACTACTAACTGAAGGATTCTATTATCATTAAAGGCACCTGCACATAAAATCTATGCCATACTCAGGCCTGGAGGTAATTAACTTTGATGTTAGATCCTATAGCCTAGAAAAGGCTATAGCTGAAGAACAATATAATCTTCATATACAAGACACTATTGTACATAATAAAAATGGAATATTTTTTCAGTATGAATTCTTGTAAACTCAAAATGGTTCCAGCCCAGGTATGAGACATTAACAGATTTATAAAAGGTTAAATTATTTTGAAAAATAGTTTAAAATGATGGTCCCAGAAAAGCCCTTTGAACCAGGTTTAGCAACCAAATAATTTTTCCTATCCTATAAGAGAATGGAAAGTAGAAAAATGAAATGGACATTGATCTGGAACTCGTCAAACTGCAGTATTTGATACCAGATTTAATTGTGCATCTGAAAACCACACGTTGGGAATGAAATATTCTTCATTCACATTCCTGGTGTGTGACTCCAAAAGCATTTGCACGGGATTGTTAGAAACCAAAGAATAAGTGTTCAGAGAAGAGCTCTAGGCCAAACCAACCCAGTGTTGCTACATAACACTATGCCAAAGTGGCCTTGGAACTTCTCAAGAATTCCTGTCCTGTGAAAGAATTTTTTAAAAAATATTTTTGAATACTAACAAATTTATTTATAATTCTCTTTAACAGTTTCTTCATTGTTAAAAGTGGTTAAGGCACCCAGCTAGAAACCAGGAGATGATGAGTTCTAGTCCCATTTTAGGCATGAAAGCTGACTGTGTGAGTTTGGGCAAGCCAATCTCTCTCAGCCCAACTCACTTCACAGGGCTACTGTTGTGAGAAAAAAGAGGAGGTGAAAAGTACATTAGATACAGTATGTTCCCAAACTTGAATGATTTTGGAATGAGGTTCCCATTAACTCTTGTCAGCATGGACAATAGGTGATGTAGTTGAACACAACAGGTTGCTTACTTTTCTTCACCCGACTGCTGGATTGGAACCCCAAGCAATTTCACTCCTTGAGCAAGAGTCTCTTGATGTCAAGAATTTCCTACCAAGATCACAGCGGAAGACAAGTAATTTTTCTTTCTCCACGTGTGGTTATTTCAGTTCACCTGGCTGCAGGCTCAGCAACATCACAAACTCATGTATTAATTTGCAGCATGAAAGCAAAAGAGCTAGAAATACATTTGTACTTGGGAATATAGCCAAGAGACAGGAAAGAGGCATCAAGATAATATTTTTCAGTGAGACAGAAATTAGAGCTTCTGTATCCCATGGGGAGGGGGGAGAGGAGAGAAATACAGTAAAGGTACATTCCATGTATCTATAAATGAAACAAGGTAGTGCATTCTATGAAAACTCCAATCAAAAGAATATCAACGAAGGTCCTAAATCAGAGTTTTGCAGTAGGTCCCCTGAGTCTATAAGGTAGGAAGTATTTTTCTCTTCATATTAAGGAAATTCCAGTCTGCATATTTAAGATGGATATGCAACCCCTCCCACCAGGGGCGGGTTCCTAATTTTTTACTACCACTCTGTGGGCGTGGCTTATTTTGTGGGTGTGGCTTGCCAGCCATGTGACCGGGTGGGCGTGGCTTCTTGGACTGCTGAAGGGAGGCGAACTGAGATAGGTCCTGCTGCCCATTCCCCCTCCCCTCAGCAGCTTGAGAAGCCTCAAACCTGCGAAAATGCCTAGGATCATCACCACGCATTCATGGCTTCTCGGACTGCTGAAGGGAGGGGAATGGAGATAGCTCCTGCCACCCATTCTTTCAGCGTCTCACGCATTCCCTCAGCCATCCTCCCCTGCTTGGACTCACTGTGGGGTAGGAAGGCAGCACATGCGCAGTGCCGGAAGCTCGGCTTCTGTGCATGCGCAGAAGAAAATAAAAAAAAATTTAAAATTTTTTTTTAATGGCGGCGCCCAGGCACCGGCAACCGACCGCACCGGTACTGTGACATCACCAGCGGGCCACTACCGGTGCTATAGAGTGGACCGCACTGGTAGGAACCCACCACTGCCTCCCACCAATCTCATGTCTTCATGAAGGTGCTTTTATTTAATCCCCAGCCTGTGTATGAAATAAATTCATGTTGATTTTAATTGAAGCAGTAAAGTTTTTTTCCCCTTCAAGCAAACAGCAAATTGTGACATCTTTGCCATGGCTGCAATCATATGTACTTCACCAGATATTTGATAACATAATCAAGTGATCCACAGGAATGGGAGTGACTAGGATCTATTGGTCCCTTTAAGTTACTGCCCTCCTGCAGCCCTTGGATACTATCTTCCAAGACCATTCTTGCTTTGAGTATTGTGAAGAATCCAGTCCAGTCTCTTCCTCATGTCCACCATAACCCCCAAAATGATCCCCAACTCAAAAACAGTAGAAGACCCATGGTGCTGATGGTGTTTGGTGAAGTGGGAGAAAGAGGCAGCTTGCTGTTGCTTTATGAAACAATTCCCACCACTCCTGTCAGCTGCACTAACAGGATTCCTTAGATTTAATACTAAACCTGAATTTTAAAAGAGTCTAGTTCAGGGGTAGGTAACCTTAAACACTCAAAGAGCCACAAAGGTCCTAACAGGAAGCCCCTGTTCAATTCTGGAGCCGACCGGAAGTCTGGTCCCCCCCCACCATAGAGTCTCCTCCTAGCACGGTGCCCTTTTTCCTCTACCTGTCCTAACCGAAAGCCCTATCAATTGTGGAGCTGACCAGAACCCCCCCTCCTCCTGGCACGCCATGCTTTTCCCCTCCCTAACAGGAAGCTCCTCTCAAAATTGTGGCGCCAACTGGCAAGAGGGAGCTGCAATAGAAGGATGAAAGAGCCACATGCGGCTCCAGAGCCACGGGTTGCTGACCCCTGGTCTAGTTATTAGCTCTGGTTTAGGGAAAGTTTTCTGTGCCGGTAATATCAGCTAATAGTCAGGTCTCATTTTACCATGTAAAATGCTTCTACCAAATCAGTGCTGATTGTCTAGCCATATAGCAAAACAATTCCTTCCCCAGACTCCAGACCATGTTAAAGATAGTGATGGTTGCGTAATTTCCCACTGGCTGGATTTTTGAGGGGAAGTGATGGAAATAAAGCCTTGGAAATCCACCAGTCTTTATCCTTAATGTGTTTTATACAAATAACCAAGGTCAAAGGTGTAACACCAGACATGTCACTGGAAGGCAAAATCATAAAAATATGTTTCATTTATTTTGGCCATGTCATGTGGGGAAATTCACTGGAGAAAGCAATTATGTTTGGAAGAGTTAGCAATAAAAGGAAACCAGGCCGTCAAAGAACGTGGCTGGTAGACACCATCAAAGGTAATACCAGCCAGAGCTTAGAACAACTCTAAGAAGTAGTGTAAGACTGGAAGACATGGAGAGACTTGGCCCATAGAATCACCAAGAGTCAGACCCAATTGAATGATAACATCATCATCATCAACAACCAAGGGCAGCATCATTAGCTGGCATTGGTCTTCTGCAGGATAGGGATCACCAGAAAAGGCAACACATTTTATGCCAGGCTGGGTTTTTTTATCAGCTCAAGGACTGAAGGATGGTTGTGAGGAACAGCTGAAGGAAAATTTGTGGCTATAGCAAAAGTTAAGATCCACATGGAAAATTTTAATGCAAGAATCCACAATTCTTGCCATAATTCTTGAAATCCATAATGGATTTTACAAAAGTGATCCCATATTCGGCCACTCCTGCATAAGAAAGTCTGCAGTACATGTCTTCAAGTTGTCTGGGATGAGTATGGAAACAGAGATCATATTTACTGCCAAGTGATTGCTCCATTGCTCCTCAAAAAGTTTCCAGAAGAAAGAAAAAGAAGCAGCGTTTAGGTTATTGGGGGGGGGGTTAAGCCAAGGGGTCAGATCTGATAGACATAGAGAATCATGCATATTGTGGAAAATGGAAACAGACAAAAAAAATTCCCTCTAACATAATAAAAAAATAGGTTCACCTATTGAAACTCAGTGGAAGTAGATAGAAGACCAATGAAAGGAATTAATTCCTACACAATGCAGAGTTAAAGCTGAGAAATTTGCTGCCATCTGGTATTGTGATGCCCGCTGATTTAAAATGAGACTAGACAAATTCATGGAGGATAATCTTGACCACTCTATACAACTTCCTGAATTGAAGGAAGCATGGTTTAAATGCAAATTGTTAGAGAGCAATTGCAGAAGATTATTGATTGCATGTCCTATTGTAAGGTTTCTGAATGTATCTGGTTGGCCATTGGAAAACGCAGCATACTGAACCAGAAGAGCACTGACCTGATCTTCCAAGGCAATTCTTTTCCTCTACTCTGTTTAGGTCAAGAGCCAACATTACTGGATTTTGTTTAGTGATTATTCTCTTGAAATTCTATATTTCTATTCTGACAGGATGAGAGCCATTGCCCTGTGCCAAGCATTCTCAACACTGTCTGCCAAGATGGCTCTGCAATTAGATGGTTAGAAAGGATTTGATACTCCATTGCCTCCTAATCTCACTCACACATCGCACTAACATGAATGAATGGGAGGAAGCTGTACTGTCCTTGAAATACACATTAGTCTTAATAATAGCCACTGTAGGATATGAGGGTACAAGAAAAAGAAACCTGTCCTCTGAAGAATTAATCTTTTTGAGATTAATCAGGACTTTTCACAGGAATGTTTTCTGGGCTTTCTGAAGAAGGAATGCATGAAAATGGTTAATGAAAGAAATTATCCGATAGGCCAGTGGTTCCCAACCTGTGGTACGTGTACCACTAGTGGTACGCGAGGGCCTTCCAGGTGGTACGCGGACACTTTTGGGGTCATGAACGATTTTTAGTTAGTTATTTTTTACTTCACAAAAATGTTTACTGCCTAACACAAGATAATCTGGCAACGATTTGCAACTGTTGCCACACGCCACCCACCTGGTCCCAGCGGCCCGAGAATCCAGTTGCTGGATGCGCGGGGCCAAAAAAGGAACGGTACAATTATGGAAATAAAGTGATATCTGATTGAATTTAGTTTCTCTGGAACCAGGTGGTACGCGGCGACTGTACGGGACCTCCAAATGGTACTCGATCACAAAAAGGTTGGGAACCACTGCCATAGGCTGTCATGCATTCTTCTACAATGGCAAACTTCCTTTGTTTCAATGCAACAGGATAAGCCTTTGAAAGGCAGATCTCAGGGTTTTGACACCTTAGCTGTGAGGACATATGTATTTTCCAGATTGCATGCTGAGCTGTTCTCTCAAGCATGAAGATCGAAGATTTCCTTGCATGGTAACAAGCATGACAGTTGATTAGTGCATTGTTGCATTTATAACTCATATCATGTGCTGTATTACCTCTTAAGTGACTGCAGAAACAGACAGATGGAGAACTGTCACAAAAGCAGAAACGAATGTTACTATTAAAGTCATTTAAAAAAGAAAATATGCAATCTCAGAAAGACAGATGCAATGCCTGATGTGCAGTCATGGCTTATTGATATGTATTTTTGTCAATGTTTGAATAGGTTCTTTTTTCGACCGAGACTTAAGAAAGAGGTTTTTCAAGACATTTGATCAAACTTCCTTGAGTTGTATAGATTTTGATGATATATTTTCTAAAATATTTTCTCCTTTTTTTTTCTTTCTTCTTTTAAGGATGAAAATGATGATGATGATGATGATGATGATGATGATGATGATGATGATGATGATGATGATGATGATGATGACGACGACGACAATGTTTGTATACCATCTCTCATTGGGCAATAAAGGCAGCATGCATCATGAGAGGGAGAATCTCTCCTCAGATTATCCTCAGAAAAACAATCCTACGAAATTGGTTGGATTGAAATATTATAATTAGCCCATACTACCTGGTGTTTCTGTATAGTTAAATCTTGAGTTTCCTTTATGTACATATTTTATGTATAAAATCAAAAGTCTGGTTTGTACTGTTTCTTGGACTTTACATTGCTAACTGCTGTACATGTTGTTTGAGTAACTGCTTTAGTAGTATTGTATTAGAGCCAGTTTGGTATAGTGGTTAAGGTATCAGGCTAGAAACTGGGAAACAGAATCTAGTTCTATCTATGATTGTGATTTGTAACCCTTCCTGCCAACCTCTGACAAGCAAAGACAACAGGGAAGTCGATAGGAGGTTGCAAATCACAGTCATGTGAGATTCTCACTTAATGGTCCACATGGTCCTTTCTTAATGGTGGCAGTTGGGTTTTCTGGAACTGCCATCACGAAGTGGTATGGTCACATGGTTTTTCAATTTATAACCATATCATTTAACAATGAAGTTTCTGGCCCAATTTTTTTTACTGTTCAGTAAGAACTATCTATAATGGTAAGTATACAAATCATGCTGCTTTTTTTTTTTTGCTGGTTCTGTTACATTATATTAGGCCTACTGTGTTGATTATACCTGAATGGCATTTGAATATATTCTTTCTCTCTTCTTGTTCCTAAAATGTGATACTAAAATGTGACTTGGATTGATTAGGTTTATATTATCTCTGCTATAAAGAGTAGTTGTCTGGGCATACACAATACAATATGCCCAGGGGTGAGTTCCAATTACCTTCAGCACCGGTTCGCATCGCAATGTTTCGTGTGCACTCGCTGCGCTCACGCACACACACACACACACACACGTGCGCATGTTCCCTCATGCAATTTGGCTTCCGTGCATCCTCAGTAGCTTGAATCAGCCCAAAACACAGCTGAGCTGATCAGCTATGCTTCAGGTGAAGGAATAAAGGTCAGTTTAAACCAGGGAGCGGGCGGGAGGGCCGTTTTACAAGCAGCAGAACAGGAAAAACCTTCAATACAGTACAAAAATTCTCAAAAAATTCCCCCCAAAAAGATGGTAGCGCCCACGGACTGGCCCCAGCCGATCCAGTTATGTGACATCACCATCGGGTCACTACCGGTTCGGGCGATCCGGTCTGAACCGGGAGGAACCCACCCCTGAATATGCCAAACCCAACAGATACCATTTTCTGGTTTATGGTGATATATACTTCAGCCAATCAGCCTCTGTACATCATTCACTATGGGTAACCATCAGGGACCTGTAACTTTTGAAAAGCTGAATAGAGCAATTCACTGGGTGAGAAACCAAAGGGTTTTTAGCATGGAAGAAAGAGCTACCATGTGGTTCTGAACATATGATTTCCATGGCTAAGGGAAATTATTTATATTTGCTGCTTGTGGTTCTCATTTTTATGCCTTAGATCAGTGTTTCCCAACCTTGGCAACTTGAAGATATCTGGACTTCAACTCCCAGAATTCCCCAGCCAGCGAATGCTGGCTGGGGAATTCTGGGAGTTGAAGTCCAGATATCTTCAAGTTGCCAAGGTTGGGAAACACTGCCTTAGATGGAACGAAGCCTGCCTTTTGTTACCACTGCCTAATTAGTTACCTAATTTGTATTGGACCAAAAGATCCGCTAGCAAGATTTCCACATTACTGATAGATAACTGAGGCAAACATATCCTCATTATAATTTCCTCTGGTTTCTCATTAAGAAAGGTTACCCACAACTAGAAGATATGACAAGCCAAGAAAAGTATATGAAATGTATTCATATATGCATTCTTTATTCTGTACTCTATTTGTATCCTTTTATTATTTTATCTCTGGATTCTTCTATGCTCTACAGCTATCCTTCTATTACTAGCCGATAAAAAAAGGAGAGCAAGAATAAGAACAAGATAAGAAAGTTAAAGGATAAAGCTAAATGATAAACTGGCACCATTTCTTGCTGATAAACAGAAGCAAACTAACAGAAACATCTATTCATCACGATTGCATGGCCAGTACTAACAAACAACTCTTTACTCCTTGAGAAAAGATGCAACAAATCAAAACAGGAAGAAAAGATACAAGGCCAGGATAAAACTAAACAAGTGTTGTAAAAATCAACACAGGCATCATGATCTGTATATAGCAGAAAAGTGAGAACATGGCATTGGAAAGCTGAGATTTTCCCACAAGGAGATTGCTGGTATCTCCCAACGCTAGTGGGAGCCAGTGAAGGAGAGAAGCACTCTCCCGTTCCCCATTCTTTTCTTGCTTCTGGTATGTATATTGTATCTATGTGAAGCAGGATGGGGTGGGGAGATGGGGTGCTTATAGGCTATGATCTAATAAAATAGTTGAAATAGTATGTACATGCTCCTAGTTTGCTTGGAAAGACCTTTGCTGCCTATGCTCTAATACTGCAGGTAAGATCTTAAATATTTTGAAACAAGACTTTGTACATGCTTTTCCAAGAAAAGAAAGAATAAACAGGCAAAATATCTTGCTTATTTATGAAGCCATCACTGTTCCAATCTACAGGGTTATTCAAAAAGAATGAACCAATTTCATGACGCATTGCTTCAGTTCTCAAGCATCGTCATGTAATGAGTCAGTGACCATTTGAAAGAGGAATTATCTAAGTTTTGAATGGCTGCCACAGGGGCGATGTAGTCGTGTCGTTCTTCCAGCAACGTTCAGTTGTTTGTTTACCCTCGGAATGGTGAGTACTCAGGAAAAGGCGTTCTGCATTGGATTGGTCGGAAGGGGGCCTAAGACCTTACTCTTTGTGCTTGGCCTGCGAGATCCCCAGACCTAACCGTGTATGATTTTTTTCTTGTGGGGATATGTAAAAGATCGCATTTATGTTCCACAGCTACCCACTAACCTCGATGACCTTAAACATCAAATAACAACAACGACTAACTCAGTGGATTGTGATATGCTGATACGCACCTGGGAGGGATTCTCTTATCGCATTGATGTTGCCCGTGCTGCATGTGGTGGCCACATTGAACACTTGTAAGACAGGAAATAAAAGTTGATTGTGAGTAGAATACTTGTGACTTGGCTGGAGTTTTGCATTACTTTTCTTTAATAAAATATTGTGTCATGAAATTGATTCATTCTTTTTGAATAACCCTGTATATCATATGCTGACCCAAACAAATAATCTTATGCACTGGTCTTAAGATGACCACATAGATATGAGAATCAGCATGATACTATCAACCATCCCACTCAGTCATCTAGCAAAGAAAGACTCCTGGCCTTTTGTCTTTGCCAAGAGTTTACTTTACTGAAGCGTAGGTGGTTGCAGAAGTAGCGTAAGCTGAATCTGAGCTTTTCCCATGCAAACAATACAAAGTAAATTCCCACCCCACCATCCCCGGTTATCTGTAAGTGTCCAATTAGGGGCTTGTATATTGTTTAGGAAACAGGTCTTCAGTTGACCTTGGCTGGCTGAAGCTTTGCACAAGGCTCAGCTGGACTTCCATCCCTAGAGTAGGGCTGTGGAGATTCATATTTAAGTGAACTCTCAACCATAAAACTTCCCAGGATGAATATGGGCCAGTCATTAAACCCAATGCAGTTCAAAACACTGGAAAATCATTTCTTGACCTTTTAACTAAAATCCAGATTATGAAATGGGAATGCTATGCACCTTACCCTGAACTCTTGAAAAAAAAACACAAGATAGCAACCAAATCAATAATTAATTAAATACATAAGCCAAGATGATATCACCCTAAGATGATGTAGATATATGTAAATATCAGAGTTTGTTGCAGAAAAATCAATTTCCAGAAGCCCACACATATGACTGATTCAGCTGGATTCATTAACTTCTTTATAAACATAATAATATATATACAATACCACAAGAAGATTATTTAATCTCGTAAACACGAGCAAGAGAATTAGTTTTATTTCAGCAGAGCAGACAAGCACAGAGTGGGCTGAGAGTCAGAGTGCACTGAGAGCAGAGTGGGGACCGAGCCACACCCAGCCTTAAGCTTAAGTTTTCAGTTTCGAGTCTCTGCACAGACTCAGAAGTATTTAGCTCCCATTGGCTGACTTAGTTGCTATGCCTATTCATTGGCTGACCTTGTTAACATGGCACGCCCAGTTCATGAATATCTTAACAGTAAATTTATCTGCTAATTTTACTTGGGACAAATTGCTATGTAGACTTATACCATAGTAAGTTATAAGGTAGGAAAATATGTGTAATTTACTGTCTGTCAGGCCAAGAAAATGTGAATGGAGAAACCATGATTTTTATTTAGACTGATTATAGTGAGATAAACTTGCAAGCCTGATTGTGCTTTCCCTACTTCCCTTTTATATTCCTTTAAATTAGGGGTGTCTGAGATGTTTTTGTAATCCTCCCCCATAATTTAGACTTACCCTTTTTGTTGCTTTGGTAACAGATCTTCCCTCTCTCCATCAAGATCATCTTCTTTATTCTCTGCACTTAGTATATTAAAGAAAACCGAGTGGGTACCTTTTATACCCGCTCAGACTGCTGTCCAGTTGCTAATTGTTGATTGGCACATTCAAGATCAAGGTTTTTCTTTGTGATGGCGCTTTATCTTTTTTGACAGAGTGGAGAAATAGTGTCTGCTATCCTGATAAGTATTCTTCTAGAGATAAAGGGGTATTTGTGCTTGATAATCTTAGTCTTGGAAAGACCTGAAATATCACACACCCACAGAGTCTCTCACAGGGGAAAGGAAGCTGAAATGGGCTAAAGAACTGGGAGGAAAGCTTTGAAGTGAGAAGGAAGGAGAAGGAAAAATGGTTAGCAAGAAAAGAGGAGCTTAAACAGAGATGGGTTTCTCCCGGTTCAGACCGGTTCGCCCGAACTGATAGAAACCACTGGTGATGTCACAATGATGTCACGGAACCGGTTCAGTCGGTGCCGGTCCGTGGGCGCCACCATCTTTTTTTTTTTTGAAAAAAAAAAATTGGGAATTTTTTTGGGGGGGGGATTTTTTTCCGGGTTTTTTCTTCTTCTGCGCATGCACAGAAGCTGAGTTCCTGGCATTGCACATGCGTCGCCATCTTGTTTTTGGCTTTTTTTGGGGGGGTTGGGTTTTTCTACACTGCACATGCGCGCACGCGCGAAGTGTGTCCGTGGCCACATGGCGCGGCCACGCGGCGCGGGAGGAAGCGAACCTGCAGCGAGGTAAGTTAGAACCCATCCCTGAGCTTCAGACTGCCAAAGACATGCAGAATCCTATGGGATTCAGGATACTGAAGAGGAAGAAGGAAGATTGTTTTTATTTGCTGTATATTTCCAAAGATGATTAAGATTATGAAAACCACGCGAGACTGCTAGCTAAATTTAATTAAAGCTCTTGATTAAGTCTTTGGGGATTCTAGTATGCACATGGTTATATTATGAGAAACAACACTATTGCTGTCAGAGAGTTAATTTTGAAATGGTAAAGCAATTAGTCTGTGATGCAATTCAAAACTTTCTTTTGAAACAGTAGCCAAGGGAAGGAATCATAGAATTTGCTAAATGTCATCGAAGGCCTTTTGGTCTGGCACCCAGTGTGTGGATAACCATTGGGACCACCACTGCTGGTTTATGCTACTGTATATCTTTTCACTTCAATTTTCAGATCTTGATACTTTGTGATCCCCAATTCTTTGTCTTCTATTCTACTATCCTCTGATGTTGCAGTATTGGTACTTTAATTCCACACTTTCTTCTTTTGAACCACAGTTAAATTTGGTGTGTTTTGGCACCAAAACTTTCTCAGCTTATATTTGGAAATCCCACACTATTTTAACCTGCTCATTTTTTACTACTTTTCCAAGTTTATATTCCCACCAATTTTTCATTACTGGCCACACAGTATTTTTTACAGAGGCTCCAGTGAATCATTTTGGTAACTTACGTTGTTGTTTATAATCAGGTTGTGCAATCTTTTTGTGATGAAGATCTACTGTCTCTTCTGCTTCTTTGTACTATCAGCGCTTTGAATCATTCGATGATTTTTGAATTCTGGCTTTGCTAATAATAATAATTTCCCATCTTTTATATATATAACTCAAGGTGGAGAACATTTCTAATACTCCTGGTTCCTATTTTCTCCAGAACAACCCTATCAGATGGGTTAAAGTGAGAGAGGATGACTGGTGATGCTGATGAGCAAGTTTATTAAATGGGCACAGCATGATAATACAAAGCTGAATCAAAATCATACTCATAGTATGCTCATTAATAGTTTATCATCACACTGGAGAGAAGCATTGAGTGAAGTGCCACAAAGATCTGTCCTGGCTCTCCTTCATTTTAATATTTTTATTGGAATCTTCATCAGATCTGCAGATGGCACAAAATTGTTTGGGACACTGAATATGCCAAACATACTCAGTGAATATGCCAGAAGAGAGAAATTAAAGTCAAAACAATCTTGACAGTAATAGCAATAAAATACGTTTAATTGAGATAAGGGCAAAATTATCCATCAAGGATATGCAAATCAAACCCACAAGTATGAGATGGGGGATATCTGGCCTGGAAGGACTTTGAAAAAACATAGCCTAATAGTTTTTTACAAACTGAGTATGAACCATCAGTGCAAATTGCTACTGAAAAAAACAAGCAAATACAGTTTTAGGCTGTGTCAACTGAAATATAATTTCCAAATCATGGGAAGTAATCGATCCACTTTATTTTGCTTTGGGAAGTCTTCACTTGAGGAGCCGAGGTGGCGCAGTGGTTAGAGTGCAGCACTGCAGGCTACTTCAGCTGACTGCTAGTTCGGCAGTTCAGCTGTTTGACTCTCACCGGCTCAAGGTTGACTCAGCCTTCCATCCTTCTGAGGTCGGTAAAATGAGGACCCAGATTGTTGGGGGCAATATGCTGATTCTGTAAACCGCTTAGAGAGGGCTATAAAGCACCGTAAAGCGATATATAAGTCTAAGTGCTATTGCTATTCACCTCAAGTACTATGTCCACAATTTAAGGAGGATTTAGGGGGGGAAAATGAAACAAGTTTAGAGAAAGGCAGTGAGCAAGATTGGGGACCAGAAGCTAAATTCTATGATGAAAAATTAAAAGAAGCTATGACAGCACTCTTCAAATATATACAAGGAGGACACAAGAAGATGAAACACTGTTCTCTATCTTTACAGAATTCAGGACAAAGAATAACAATTGAGTGTTGGAGGGGGGGATCTTAAAATTAAGATGGGTTTGAAAATTGACCCAGTTACCCAGAGAAGTACTGGCTTCTCTTCTGTGGATTCATTCAAGTAGAGGCCACTCTCTCTGGAATATTTTAATTTCAATTCCTGCACTGAGTGGGGTGTTAAAGTCAATAGCCTCTCTCAATTCTTTGATGAATCAAATGCAGTCCCAATTGATTTATGCCATTGGATAGTGGTGCTTAGTTCTTCAAAACCTTAGCTTCCATATTATGAAATTAGCTTTCATTTGAGCTAATTTTCCCTAAGTATAGAACTTTATCTTGATTTTCACTGGCATCAAATTAACATTTTTGTCCACCCTTCCTCAGTATGCATTTTCTGAATTAAATGGAACAACAGTTCTTAATTTTTTTTAGCCCTTTCATTAGAAGAGAATAACTTTGTTGAGTAATTAACATGCTTGTAATGAAGGAACCTGAGATTATGTGCTAATTTTTCTCCCACACACAGAATTTTATCAGCAGTAATTGCATTAACATCTTTTCTTTTTTCCCATCCCCTTGGGAGTCCATGAAATTTGCATTTGGCCCTATTTCCCAGCCCACTGCATTCACTATATCCCTCTGAAAATTTGCCAGAAAACTTCAAGCTGCTTAATTTCCAAACAAGGAAAAGGAAGGAAAGCAATTGTTATATATTTCGGTTAAATATAAAAAAACACCTCCCTGAAGAGGCCAAGGAATCTTACAGGAAATTTCATATTAATTTAGACAAATATTTATTGTACCAATAGAATAACATAAATGACATAATGACATGTTTACTGTAAACATGGGAAAACAATGGCTTTGATTAAAGCCTTCATGTTTGAATTTTGCAAAAGGTTTTACAAACCTTTCTAGAATTTAGTTTTGAGAGTATGACATGATGGAACTCTAGAAATGAGGTTGACAATTGGCTTACTTAACAGGAAACATTTAGGCAAAAGAACCATTTGGAACAAAATAGGGAAGATTTTAATCTTCTATAGTCTATAGCCATCTAGTTCAGAGATGGATATGGTGGCAACAGTGGTGTATTAACCATTAGGCAGAATAAGCACGTGTTTAGGGCACCAGGCCCAAAGGGGGCGCCACAAAGTTGAGAAAGAAAGAAAAACCAATGAAGATTTGTTTAAAAAATGATAAAACTAGGAGGGGGGCACCAAGATTTTTCAGTGCTTAGGGCACCAGTGAGCTTTATGTACACTGAGAGCATGTGCACCAAAGACAGATTCCTTGTGTATCCAATCACACTTGGCCAATAAAGAATTCTATTCTATTCTATTCTATTCTATTCTATTCTATTCTATTCTATTCTATTCTATTCTATTCTATTCTATTCTATTCTATTTAATCCACCACTGGGTGGCAATATGGAAGGTCATTGCATTTTGAGGAGTTCAGTAAAATATTGTGATTTCTCCTTCATATTAAGAAAAGCATAAAAGTTTAGTGCTCAATTTGAACAATCCTGTCTGTTTTTCACTTTTGCTTGCTGTATAAAAGAACAGGTGGAGAGAGGGGGAGAAGGAAAATCTTCACAAAACTACAAAGCATTTCTCATCTGTGAAAATCTCAGACTTTTGGTTCTCATTCCAGTCAAGATTAGATCTTGCAGTTTCATAACCATAGAAGGAGGGCCATGAAGTCATGGCACCAGTTTTATTGGCCTTTAAGTTGGACACTTCTGCACAGAAACCAGCACTGGGTACTGTGGAAATTAGACACCCTTGGGTATCTCAGCTGTCATTATTAAGGAGCACCTGACAGCTTGTAAGAGATTTTGTTTGGTAAGTGTGCTTTTTATGTGATGCTTTTCAGTCTGTTTGCTTAAGTGAATAATAACATTTAAAATGTCTTTATTCACTGGTGTGCTTATTGTCTCTGGAGCCAAAAGAATAAATTGCCTGGATCACTGCCCTGACCTTTGGCAAAACAGTGAACAACCTGGTACATACTGTATGTTTAGATTTCAACTGCTATCATCCACATTAGTGTGTGTGGGTGTTGCGGTGTCTAAAACTTCTGTATAGTATCATTTGGGCAGCCTTCTCCTAATTCTGTGTCCTCCGAATGAGCTTGATTTCAAACATCTTTTCTGTTGACCAGGCTTGTTGATTGTGGGAGTTGACATCCAACTCACATAGAGGACATTAGTACTGGAAGAACTTATCTAGTAGCAACAGGTTTTGTTGTTGTTGTTGTTGTTGTTATAAAAGGAATAAGGTTTTATTCTTTTTTTCCTTAATACAGAATAAGAGAGATACTTAAAGGGAAAAGGCCTACTCTCACCTTGGTTATAAATGATTCATATTATGAATATTAATTTCTTCTAGTACCGCTCTCATTGATATAATCATAACAATTATTGCATCCATCTGCTTTACAGATTTGTAGGCTAGGTTTTCATATTAGTAAATAAAACAATGAGGTAATGACTTGCCAGAAGCCAACCTAATACATATGAATGTACAAAAATAAGTACGCTGTTCAATCAGACCTATCAAGAGCCGAGGTGGCGCAGCAGTTAGAGTGCAGTACTGCAGGCTACTTTAGCTGACTGTGATCAGCAGTTCAGCTGTTCAAATCTCACCGGTTCAGGGTTGACTCAGCCTTCCATCCTTCCGAGGTAGGTAAAATGAAGACCCAGATTGTTGGGGGCAATATAAATATATACATTGCTTAATGGTGTAAACCGCTTAGAGAGTGCTTGCACTATGAGGCGGTATATAAGTCTCACTAATAAATAAATAAACAAATAAATCCACTATTCAGTTTCAAGCAAATGACCATGGATGCTTTGGAAAAGAAGATAGAGTTTTTCCAGCAGCCTACAATAAGAACATTAAAAGTCCTACTATATAAGCCCAAAGCCAATTGGATCAAGCATTTTGGGTCATCTGATGGCCAAGCAACAAACGATTTCCAGAAGCTCACAGTAGAATATTTGCTCACAACAGGAAATTTGCCTTAATATATAGTGTGGATGATATGAATATAACATATCCTGCTCTTAAGGAAACTTTTGTCAAAATATCTTATGTCATTCTGATTAACATTCCACAAATACCGTATTTTTCGGAGTATAAGACGCACCAGAGTATAAGACGCACCTTAGTTTTTGGGGAGGAAAATAGGGGAAAACAATCTGCCTACCAGGTATTCATCTGGCTAGCGTCCTTAGTCTGGTCAGCTTCAGCACATTATTTTATCCCCTGGTTAGGACTTAAAAAAACCTTCTTCTGAGAGAGTAACAATGAAAGAGCATGCAAGCCAGTAAGAGCTGGGAAGATAGTTAGCACCTGGTTAGGACAAGAAAAAAACTTATTTGGAGCAGCTTCAGCACATTATTTTATCTCCTGGTTAGGACTTAAAAAACCTTCTTCTGAGAGAGTAACAATGAAAGAGCCTGCAAGCCGGTAAGAGCTGGGAAGATAGTTAGCACCTGGTTAGGGCTAGAAAAAAACTTATTCGGAGCAAGTAGAGCAATGAAAAAAAATTCTGCAAAGACTTAGGGCTGGAAAAACATTCTTTGGAGAGAGTAACAATGAAAAAGCCTGCAAGGTAAGAGCTGGGAAGATCTGTTAGCACCTAGTTAGGGCTGGAAAAAAAAGCTACATTCGAAGTATAAGACGCACCCAAATTTTCAGCCACTTTTAGGGAGGAAAAATGTGCGTCTTATACTTCGAAAAATACGGTAGTTGGATCCATACCTTACTTGTACAACAGTGACCATCAATAGTCTACGATCAAACTTGAGAGAGATATTGAATGGGATTCAGAAAAGTTCAGACCTGGATTTGTTAGTCTTCAACACATTCATTAATCACTGGAAAGACTGAAGAGGAATCTTATCAGATTTGCAGATTATACAGAACTGAGTGGTTTAACTAATATCTTAGAAGACAGAAACAAAATATAAAACAATCTTGATTAGTTAGAGAAAAGGGCAGAAAATAACACCATGATATTTAATAGCTATAGACTCAAATGAAAAATTATTCATTTTATCAAAAATAATCAGACATCCAAGTGTGGGTGGAGTAGGATATTTGACTTGACAAAATTGTTTATGAAAAGAATCTTTGAACTATAATTAATCACAAACTAAAATGGAGTCAGCAGTGTTATGTGGTTGCAAAAATAAAAGGGCAGATGCAGTTTTAGATTGTATCATTAAAAATATAGTTATGAATTAGTCAAGTGCTATCTCTGTTTTTGAGCACTATACTCAAAGGAGGACTCAGGCAAACTACAGTGAGTTCAGACAAGAAAAATTGTGATAATTAGAGGGTGAAAACAATGTCTTATGAAGAGAATGTGAAAAAAATAGGAGTGAAGATTGGTTGGGTGAGGTGGAATATCCTGATGTTATTAGAACAGTTCAACAGTAGAAGTAACTAGAGTGATGGTGGACGTCCTAGTCGTCCTGGACATCCTAGGCATGTTTAGAGGCTAAATAACTATGTGTCAAAGATGCTTTCATTTATATTTACATATTAAATATATGAGCCACAGTGGCGCAGTGGTTAGAATGCAGTACTGCAGGCTACTTCTGCTGACTGCCGGCTGATTGCAATTTGGCAGTTCAAATCTCACCAGGCTCGAGGTTGACTCAGCCTTTCATCCTTCCAAGGTGGGTAAAATGAGGACCCAGATTGTTGGGGGCAATATGCTGACTCTGTAAACTGCTTAGAGAGGGCTGTAAACCACTGTAAAGTGGTATATAAGTCTAAGTGCTATTGCTATTACAGTTTGAACTTTCTGGTCTAAAGAATCCTCTCCAACAGTATGAGTATAATACTTCTATTTCACTGTTCCCTATCAAGTAATACTTAGGATCTGCTGTTTTAGTTTCTGGAGTATAAAGTCATTAAAATTAGTAACAATTGATAGCCATCTTAAACATGGATTGGTTTAGTCCTCCTTCAGAACCACATAAATGATCTGTTTTGACTTTTGAAACCATGATGACTGGGAATTCTGAGGTACAATATTTATATCAAACCACACTAGCGTCTCCACAAAATTATTCTGAAAATTTAAAATATTCCCATAAAGTAACAACAAATTTTGAACTCACTGACCTGTACATTTATGCATTATGCAGAGGCATATTTTTCTAATCAATTATAAATAAATGATCACATCTGCTCTTTTCCCCTGTTCATTAAAAACAAGCACCCTGTTAACCCAATTATTCATTAAATAAATTACATGTTAATGATAGTGGTCTGGCCAGATCAAATATTAAGTGTTGCATGGTAAATTCAAGATAAAACTTGGAGGAAAAGTAGCTGGAGAAAGCACTTTCTATCCCCTTAATGTCCTATTACTAAAATATTTTTCAAACATCTACTAGAGCATAAAGCAAAACTGAGAAAGCTCCCATTTTAGATAGAAGAAAGATGGGAATGGATGGAACTAATATAGAAGAAATTAAGGTTATTCCATTTGCTTTGAAAAATACCAGTTTCATCCGCATCAGAGAAATATTGAGAAGGGCCACTAAAAGCAAAGAGGCAAGAGGTTTTTTTTTGATCCGGCAAATAGACAAGACTTTAATGTAATGGTAAGCACTATCATAAATCAAAGTGCAGATTTTTTAGAATATCTGACTGACACTGCTAGATTTAATGTGCATTTATCTTTTCAGAACTTCTGCAATGAACTGAATATTCAGCATTTTGCATGATGCTATGGGAGTAACTGGACACAGAGGAGCTGATTCTCTTCATCTGTTGGTCATTGGGAGCCCAAGAGACCTGAACTGAATGTTTAAAGAATTTGAGCTTGAAGTTTTGGGCTGATTTTGCTTCCTGCGCATCCATGGAAGCAAAATCTTGTGAGGGGACACACGTGCATGCAAGATTTCGGCGAGTTTTTGTTTCCGTGCATGCGCAGAAGCAAAATTGTGCGAGGGGGCGAGCGCGCATAGCGAGCATGTGCACGCACAAAATGTGGTGATGCGCACACAGCGCACCGGTATCAGTAAGTGAGCAACCCGCCCCTGCCCCTGATATAGATTAAGAAAATGCCATTTCACAAATGAAGGCAGATTTCAGTATACTATACGCATCTTTGTTTACATCCAGGGAACCAGAGGCAGATATAGGGACAAACTTTGATTGATGACTGAATTTAATCTTTAACTGCCTAATGAAGGAAGGAATATGGGAGAGTAGAGGAAGCAGCTCTACCCTGGCATTTTAATTCTGCCTCATTTGTTACAACGTTATGGGCTTTTAAAGTCTTAAATATTGATCTAAAGTGTGATACAATGCCGTTATTGGTGATGATGACTCATGTGTTGTTTTTATTGTGTGAATGCAGGCTGACAGTGACAAGCTCTCTGCTAAATGTCAATTTGTCTAATTAGCACTGGTCTGGCTGCTGTCCCATTTGACTATGGCAGACCTGACAATACTTCAAAGCAGAAGGAAAACTCAAAAGCATTACATGGGAGGCATTGTTCTAATTGTTCTGATATGTTTTTTTTTAATGAATTAGTGAATTCAGGAATACAAGAAGAGTCAGATGTTATTAGAAGAGCATATAAAATGGTAAGGAAAGAATAAAATTAATTAGGTTTTCATACAACTTGGTTACCTGGGATCTATTCCACCCAATGTCACAAGGAAAATGCTATTATTGGGAGACAATGTGTGATTCTCTGTGTGATTGGGAGAAATTTATTTTTTCCATTAAAATTTTTTGTTAATCCATCTGATTATTATGAATCCCATTTTTCCTTCCCCACTTAAAAAAGACTTGTGGTTGTGCTTGTAATTTTATCAATTTGTGGTTGTAATAATCGAAGGTTGGGTGGGGGGAGATCAGGAGTGAAATCCAGCAGGTTCTGACAGGTTCTGGAGAACTGGTAGCAGAAATTTTGAGTAGTTCGGAGAACCAGCAAATACCACCTCTGGCTGGCCAGAGTGGGGTGGGAAGGAGATTTTGCAATAACCTTCCCCCAGGAGTGGGGAGGGAATGGAGATTTTGCAGTATTCTTCCCCTGCCATGCCCACCAAGCCACGCACACCTCACCACACCACGCACACCAAGCCACGCCCACAGAACCGGTAGTAAAAAATTGGATTTCACCATTGGGGGAGATGATATTCATATGACCATGGCCAAGTACAGGTTCATTTAAGAGATAAAGATAGTACACATCCAATTCAGTTAGTGAAAGAGAATGAATGGACCAAAAAAATGCCAAGGGGTTTATGGTCAAGTTATTTATTATATGAGAGCAGACAGTAGGCTGCATATATGAAAAGTTACATTTGTAGGACACAAAATTCTCTTTTGTGCATTAGAAGTGTCCTATTCATACATCAGTGCAAACAAGGGAGGAAAAAACAAGATAAAAACTCTTAAGAATTTTGGTTAGAAAATCACATCAAAAAGCTCACTTTACTTTGTATTCTGATGTTTCTCCATTGTATATCATAGGATAAATCAGCTAAAAGTAACATTTTATTTCTTTTTCCCTGGTAATTGGATGACCTCCCTTCTGAAGTGGTGAAAGCTGCCAAATTCAGGCAGATTGAATTATCTTTTAAAGTTGATGGTGGGGGACAATTAATCTTGCCACCTCTGACTTCCACTGCTTTGGAATTGACATAAATTCTCCCATGTTCCTGCTTCATCCTTGATAACTAAGTAACACAATGACAGAGTTGAAACGGACCTTGGAGGTCTTCTAGTCCAACTCCCTCAAACAGGAAAACCTATACCATTTCAGACAAAGACATGGATAGACAGAATAGATGGTTGTTGAAAACTGAAGCTGTATAACTTTTTTATGTATGCATGTTTGTGTAGAGATACAGTCAGTGGTGGGATTCATTTTTTTTTACTGCCGGTTCTGAGGGCGTGGCTTGGTGGGCGTGGCTTGGCTTGGTGGGCATGGCTTGGCTTGGTGGGCGTGACAGGGGAAGGATACTGTAAAATCTCCATTCCTTCTCCACTCCAGAAGAAGGTTACTGCAAAATCCCCATTTCCTCCCAATCAGCCGGGACTTGGGAGGCAGAGAATAGATGGGGGTGGGGCCAGTCAGAGGTGGTATTTACCGGTTCTCCAAACTACTCAAAATTTCTGCTATCGGTTCTCCAGAACTGGTTAGAACCTGCTGAATCTCACATCTGGATACAGTAAAACTAAGCAATTTATGTCAGCATACTTTCTTTTGATTCAAGAGTGGAAGAATATATGTTAATACAGGCATGAGAAAGTGCCGTGATAACAAATCAGGAGCTGGAAGAATTGGTATATGACCACATCTAAATCAACCAATTAATTCAACATTAGTTTGAGTATTGAAACCATTGACAAGGGTAATGTCCTGGGCCAGCAATTCCAAGTGCAAGAGGTCACTCTTAGAGAAAACTCTTTATGGGAGTTACAAATTTCATCCAGAGTACGAAACATAAAGTGAATGCAAATACATTCAAGCTGGGTTGAATATCTACTTGTAGAGATAGGAATGACTTCATTGAAAGCTAATTGATATCTTGCTCCAAATCTTCTCACCCAATGCCTTTATACAGAACAACTGACTTTTTCTTTGCTTTGAGGATTATTGGGCATTTTCCCAAATAAATGAAATCTTAAAAACCTCAGAAAAGTTTGCAATGTTGATGCCCTAGTAATTTTCTTGTTTCCAAATAAGTTCCATCTTGCTCACCTCTAATGTAGAATCATTTTAAAGTGCATTTCAAGGGGAAAATGTAGGACCAACTTTTAAAAATATACAGGCTCAAATAAAAGTGTCTTAATTCAGTTAAAAAATGTTATTAATGGACCATTCAGATGGTCCTAAAGCAAATGAACCCAAATATCCATTGATGTGATGAACTGCTTAATTTTCAAAGTGACCAGGTGCAGCAGACTCCACAGACTCCATTCACATCATTTCAAAACAATCCACAGATCTTTATTGTGTGCCCTGCAAAAAAAGTGAACCCATAGTAAAATAAGTAGAAGTGGGTGTGCATTTATCGTACACCTCCAGCTGACATGGATCTTCTTATTTGTTCTTTTGTTGTTGAAAACTGAGTCATTTTCTCTCCATTCTGGGCTGTTCCAGTGAAATGATGAAGGATGGCCATTGAATTACAATTGTACCTGTGCAGAATGCAGCAGCTGAACACCTGTTAGATCAGGGGTGTCAAACTCAAGGCCCATGATGTGGTCGGATCTGGCCCGTGGGGCCATTCCTGGAAAATGTAAGGGGCTGGCCCATGTCACTTCGGCCCAGTCTACCCACGTCACTTCGGCCCGGTTTACCCAATGCAAAGAGGAAAAATGCCAGCAGTTTGGGTGGTGGCGTCAAGCTGGCCATGCCCATCCAGTTGGCCATGCCCGCCTGGCCCCCCAAGGTCAACCACAGCCGAGATGCAGCCCTCAATGAAATTGAGTTTGACACCCCTGTGTTAGATGATCTCTCTGGCAGTCATGTTTAACTCGTAGCCAATAATTTAGAGTGGGATAATGGTAGGTAAACAATTTTATACAGAAACTTTCTAGCTAATACAATGGTGGGAGAGTAAACCTGACTAACCTGAGAGATTGGAGGATGAAGGTGGGTGCTGGTTCAGGATGGATTTATCAGCTACAGCTGCTGAAAATTGCCTGTTCCAGAGCAGGCTGGGAGAATGTTTGAAATACTGTATGTTGAAATGGTGTGAAGACCACTGAAAAGAGAATGTGGAGGATTGTAGGATCCTATCCAGAGGTGGAAAGTTGATATTTTGTGGGATCGCATTCCAGAAGAAAGTCAAGGAAGACAAAGTACTGAAAACCCAGTCAAGAATGATAAACACCCTTGTTTAGTTTGAAGAGAATAGGAGTTTATAAATTATTACCAGCTGTACAGACATATAGCCAGCCTTAAGCCAATTATATTACAAGCAGAGAAATAGTTAACTATTAAAAATGATTGAACAGGCACTTATTAATTAAGATATTGTTTTACTGACCACATCTCAAAGCTATAGGAAGGTAGGGGATGAAATATCAGAATTGCTTGTTTAAATGCCTTAACTTAAGTGCAGCTTAAAGAAAGAAGCTTTTATCTTCTTACAAATAAATGGGGAAAAATCACAAGAACTGAGTGTCTAATCATTTCAGAGAACCATAGCATCAAAAAAAAAGAACATTCATTTAAAAATTACTAGAATACCGGACAAATTGGTGATGCCACTGTAAAAACATATTATAAAATTACCTATACTTTTAAAACATAAATGAGTAATTGAATGCATTAATCAAATAAATCAGTTGTGATGTAATTCGTTACATTAGTGTCATGCTAATTTGTAAATCTGAAACTAATCAAGGCATAATCGGTGATAAAAAAAAAATCAGTTCTGATCTATACCCCAGAGATGAATATCAAATTTCAGCCCTTGCTAGTTATACTCCCAGCTTTTACACACTTAAATCATTCTAAAATTTTCAGCATACATTAAAATGTCATATCTGCCACTGCAGTGGAGGCTTGAAAGCCATTTTGGCTGCCATTTTGACATTTGTTGACAGCCTCCTCCCTCATGGATGCTTCTGGTAGAGGTAGTTCCGTTGTTTGTATCAGCATTTTTACAGACTCTTTGTTTGCCATTAAGATAACATAGCACGATCTGTTTAGCTCTTCTGATTCAGATATCTTCAAATTTCATTTGTTGTTATTGTTATCATTTTAATTGGTTGTTAGTTACAATCTAGGGCACACAAATTAAAACAGATGCTATATGAATGGACTATTAGACAAAAATACTAATTTGAATATACTTGTTTTCTCACATCTTCTATAAATGGATAAATCATAAAATTTGTCATGCCAAATATCATTAATATGGTACCAATTCCCCTAATGTTTTTTCTATTTACAATATTTATATACTGCCTAAGTCAGATTTTAGTTTTCACTCATCTACGAATGTTAAGAATAAATATAATTATGTAATGTAGCAATAATATACATTAATTTTTATTGATACATTGCAATATTAAAGCTAATTTTCAAGTTATTAAAGCTAATTGAAATCACACTTTTAATGCTATGTTCTGTTAAGTATTTTAACATAGAAGATACCACCTTACAATAAAGCTTTGTGAGATAAGTAATAATATTATAATGATTAAGCAGAATTAAATGTATTTAAGTAAGCACAATGTAAATTTTTACTTAAATTATTCCTATCTATTAGTTCTTTAGGTTCCAGCCAGTAGTAATGAGTTCATTGTTTTGTGGACAGATAAACAAAGATAAATGTATTTTTCATTGCTTCTTTTAATTATGAAGAACTGCATAAGTGTTATCTTGACTTCTTCAGACTTTGGAACAGTGTCTCATGATATATAACATCTCTGTGTCCATCAAATCTGTAAATGGCTGTTGATCCAGAAACTGACCAGTTCTGAGATGGTTCCAATTTTGACTCTTGATAGGACTTCGTTCCCTTAATCTCGAGGAAGTTCTGGACTCAAGGCCCTTGTCAGAAGAAGAGGGGAAGGCATTGTCTCAAATTTCTTTGTTCAGTTTCCAAGTTGTGACCTTTAAATTGGACTACTTTAAATTTATTATTATGAGCCGAGGTGGCGCAGCGGTTAGAGGCAGGTACTGCAGGCCACTTTAGCTGACACTGATCCGCAGGTCAGCAGTTCAAATCTCACCGGCTCAAGGTTGACTCAGCCTTCCATCCTTCCGAGGTAGGTAAAATGAGGACCCAGATTGTTGGGGGCAATGTAAATATACATTGCTTACTGGTGTAAACCGCTTAGAGAGTGCTTGCACTGTGAGGCGGTATATAAATCTCACAAAAATAAAATAAAATAAATAAATACTGCAACACACTCTACTTGGGTTTCCCTCAAGGATTCTTAAAAACTCTAACTGGTGCAGAATGCAGCTGCCCACATATTAATGGGTGAAACTCACTATTGTCATATAACATTGACAAGTTTGAATAAATAAATAATGATCTTACCATCAGCTCATGTTATGGTATTCTACATGTCAATTGTAACTTTCAGGTTGACTAGAGAGCAAAGTCAATATGGATTTCTTTTTAAAGGCTCAGTATTGTTCCTCAAGCGACCATTTTTAGATCCATTTAAAGTGATATTTGATTCAAGTCAGGGCTTCAAGTAAATGTAATTCAGAGTTACTGGATTTCATTTGATTGTAGTTCTTGAACATCTTGTTATTCAGCAGACCTATTCTTTCATTCATAGCTTCTTTAAAACATTAATTTGCTTTAGTTTTGATGTCATCTAAAATTCAATAAACTCCAATATTATCCTAGGTTTTTCATTCACAGCATCAAAAACTAAACAGGCTAACAATTGTCCATATAATTTTAACAGTAAGCTTTATTTTCTTCTGTGTATCAAAGGAGAATTCATGATCAAGTTAATCCAAATGTAAACACAGTAAATCATTTCTTTTTTGGCATATTTTCACTTCTTGGTTAAGGTAAGAGAAAGCCAAATACTCCAAGAAAAACAATGTGTGGTCTGATTTTTCTCTTTTTAAAATGTCTTTGTTTATTGAAAACAAATTGGTCTGAACTTCTATAATAGTTTCCAAAACAAGAACAAATAATATGTTTCTTTTAAAAATACTGAAAATAATTTAAAGCATAGAAGAACAGAAAGGGGTTTGGCTAGTGCCAAATTTATTCTACGAGGGTGAGTCAAAAAGTAATTCCATTTTCTTTATTTCAGGTGAAGTTTTTGATAAAAATACCTGAAAATTTTCCCAGTTATAAATGATTATATCATTTACGTTCTGAAATATTTTGTTTCTTACTTTTCAGGTTTGTAGACTCGCAAGGAAAATTCAAAATGGCTGCCCCCTTAGAGTTGCGTCAAAAACAATAGCAGTGATTGAATTCCTTGTTGCTGAGGGGGAAACCCCTGTGAACATTCATAGATGATTACAAAATGTGTTTGAGGACAATACTTTAGATTATAGCCCTATAAAAGAGGGTTTGAGAGGCAAACATTATTCCAGTGACGAGGAAGTGAAAACTGCAGTGAATAAGTGGCTCAAACAAAATTTTACGAGGCAGGGATACATGCTCTCATTCGAAGGTGGAACATTGCTATTGAGAGAAACGGTGACTATGTTGAGAAGTAGGGATATGATCCACAGAGGACCAGCTTCATTTTGATGTATGCTACATGTTCCTGTGTTGGTAATTATATCTGTCCTAAAGAAAATGGCATTACCTTTGGACTCACCCTCATATTTTATATGTATGTGTATGTGTATATAGGTATATATGTATGTACCATATATGTAATGTATATTATAGAATTTGTATACAACCACAATCTACATGAACTCTTGATTTCTAGATGATGCAAGTGAGTTCTTTCTTGAAAGGAGATCCTCAGTTGGGATACTACTATCACTCTCTTTAATCAGCGCTTACCCTAACTCCTTGCTTACAAAGCTTTGGGAGACAATTCTGAGCAAAACTTCAGTGTCTATGAGCATAACAATGGTCACAGAGAACCCAATTATGTTCCTGTAATGACAACAATAGCTTTGCCATTACAGGTACTCCTCAGTTTACAGCCTTTCATTTAGTGGCCATTTTTGAAGTTACAACAGCACTAAAAAAAGTTACTTATGATTAGTCTTTGCACTTACGACTAGCACAATATCCCCGGAGTCATGTGATCAAAATTTGGGCATGTATTTATGATGGTTGCAGAATCTGTGCATCATGTGAACAACATTTACAACCAGCTTCCAACAAACAAGGTCAATGGGAGAAGCCACTTAATGACTATATGATTAAATTAATAACTGCAGAGATTCATTTAACAATCATACCACAATTGAGTCAATGACTATCTGTACAGGTGAAATTATCTTTCCAACTCAAAATTTGTCCCAAAGGTGCTTTTTCAAGAAGCAACTGGACTTTCTGCTTTTCTTTGAAGACGTTTCACTTCTCATCCAAGAAGTTTCTTCAGCTCTGGCTGGATGGTGGGGAATGGAAGGATTTATACTCATTGCAGACAGTTGATCATTTGCATTCTTTTAGAGAGTCGTTAAGGCCACCTGGAGGTTTATCTGTGTCATCAGAGTCACTGAGTAGTTCAAATAGGTGTGGAGCCTTTTCGGAACTGTTGAAAGGACTGTGTTTTAGACTGGAGATAGATGATGTCATATCCCTCCCCCTCTGCTGAAAAAGCACCTTTGGGACAATCATGACCTGGATGACTGAGAATCTCCATAGACATTCAACTCAAAGCTTGTTTTACTAACACAATTAATGATCAACTATTGATCTTTATTCATACTTTTCTAAATGTAAACATGGATTCCAGAATACACTGGTATTCAACAATTAAGATCTGTCGTAGTTTACTACTTCTTTTTCAATAGAAAGCTTTGTTGCATTCATCAGGTGGAGCAAGAACTTTGTTACTACTTGGCTTTTTTGAGCCACCAGCCATATTTGGTGGTCTTCCAGTTGTTTGACAACCTGTATGACAAGGCATGCAAAAACTGTGAAGCCTTTTTCCCCGGTGGGGAGAATTGCTACCAAACAATCCAGAGGTGAACGGATCTTGGTTTCCCATGGCACGAAATTAAACTGATAAGATTTAGTTCTAAATATAAAAACTTTATTATAAAGGTATAAAATAATGGATCACATCCTACCAGTAAATAACACGTCTGTCCAAGATCAAAGTAAGAAGGGAAGAACAAAAAAAAACAGAAATCTGCACATGCGTACTAAATCAGTCACAAGACACTTTGGAGATAAGAACTTCTCAGGTTACACACACACACAGAATAGATGCTCATGGAAGCTTATCTGATGAACTCAAAGAAACGTTAGTGATACTGTAGTCCTCTTAGAATAGTAATTGTCTTCAGTGTTCCACCAGAATTCTCTGGTAGATTTAGAAACATGGTGATATATGGAACAATATATGTGGCTGGAACAAAAGAATTAAGAATGAAATCTTGATGGGCAAAGAAATCCACCATTTTGTTTGCAAACGCCAGCATTTTTTAAATTACTACTTCTTCTGCCACTGCTAAGGAAAATCTATTCTATTAACCACTGAAACCAGAACTAAAAAACTATTTGTAACAGAACTCTTAGTGTTCCCATACTTGTGGCAACCACCTTAATTAACATTCAGTTGGATACTGGAGCAGGAAAGAGAGCTCAAAGCTGGATGAATGTGTTTCATCCCTAGTCCAAAGCTAGCCCGGAATGTTTTCCTGCTCAGAGCAAAGATCAAGATGGTGATTCTCTCAGTCAGTATGAAACTGAAGTGCTGTAACAATTTATCAGATCCAGGGCAAGTTGCATAGTTCACAGTTCCCTCTTTCTAAATTTGCTACCATCTTCTGCAATTTGCCACCCAAGATGGCCACTACCTTACAATCTCTAATAACATACTTATCCTGCTCCCCCACATTCATGTTTGTAGTCCTAGCCAGCAGCTGAAACAAGAGATGCTTCATTTCCTCAACATACTGTAGTGTACAATTGTTCAGTTCTTTGTAACTCAATGACTCATAACATGTGTAGGCTGATTGACTGAATCATTTAAGCCCAATTAACAAGTTATTAACAGGTTAATGTTTGCATTGTGGCTGTCATTGACAAGGATGCAATTACAATGGCATATTTACAAATGGCCAAAATCAAGCTGGTAACTCTTAACAGACAAAAATGGTTGACCATGCAGTTTTATATCATTGCTGCCTGCCTTCTGTTTTCTATCACTGAGATAAACCCATGAGTGTTGCCTTCCTCCAGGCAGAAACACAAGTTGAAAACGTCCACCAAAAGATACTCAACAACTTGAACCTCTGATCCAACTGGAACATAAAAAGAATTTAAATACTGACCTAAACACATGGTTTGTAATCTGAACTGGTGAACTCAATGGCTAATTATCACAATTTCTTCTAAACATTGTATCCATCATTATCATCATCATGTATTTCTTTATTGGTTTTACAGTACTGTATAGCTATTTACGTCAACTTTCCGAGCCTGGCACCTTCCCCATATATTGGTACCATAATTCCCAGAAATTCTTTAGATATGCTGGTTGTCCCACTCCCAATACATCTGTAGGGCATCAGACCGAGGAAAATATTAAAACATTAAAATATTAAAATATTAAAAATATTCTTTGTTCTAAAATAATATATATTTAATATGAGAAAGTTAAAAAGGCAGAAGAGGCCCTATTAACCACCAACCACCACATGGTTCCATGGCATTTTTAGACACCCACTCACCCACCCCCATGCCAGTTGGCAGAGCAGTTCTTGACACTCTTCTAGAATGCCAGGAGAGTAGAGACCATCTTGCTTTTGGGTGCAAGGTGTTCCATAGGGCAGGAGCTAAGACAGAGAAGATTCTCTTCCTATAACCCAGTGGTTCCCAACCTGTGGTACGTGTACCACTAGTGGTACGCGAGGGCCTTCCAGGTGGTACGCGAACACTTTCGGGGTCATGAACGATTTTTAGTTAGTTATTTTTTACTTCACAAAAATGTTTACTGCCTAACACAAGATAATCTGGCAACGATTTGCAACTGTTGCCACACGCCACCCACCTGGTCCCAGCGGCCCGAGAATCCAGTTGCTGGATGCACGGGGCCAAAAAAGGAACGGTACAATTATGGAAATAAAGTGATATCTGATCGAATTTAGTTTCTCTGGAACCAGGTGGTACGCGGTGACTGTATGGGACCTCCAAGTGGTACTCGATCACAAAAAGGTTGGGAACCACTGCTATAATCCCAACAGTCAAAATTATTTAAGTGGGGGTGTCCGCAACATACCCTCCCTGCCTGACCAGTTTGTTTTTCTATAACAGACTCTTCCTTAAAGTCTGGCTGCTTCCACATGACTCTGCATGAAACAAATAGTACATAAATATCCCATTTGAAAAACAAAGAGAGAAATTGCCTTTAAGAGATTTAGAAAAGTTGAAATTTAAAATTGCATAGTTATCCTTGTCAGTTTCCCTTCCAGTTACAAATTACACCTCCTGCCAAACCCGTCAATCCAGTGTCCAATCTACTGGATGGGTGTCCATAGGCAAACAACCATTCTCAAGGTTGGGGAAAGGGAGAAACCTGAGCAGCCTTATAACCAATCTCAGATTGTTCTACCTGACAAGAAAATCATCAATGGGAGAAACCATGCAGCTAAAGACATTGGATAAATGAAGAACAGACCAGATACAAGTCTAGCAGAAATTATATTCAGAGCTATTTGGAGGATCCAGAATGGTTTATTTGGAACATCCATATAGCTTAAAAACTGCTGGGGTCAGCATGTTCTAGAAACCACATTAAGAGCAAAGAAATAAGAGCTGTGGTGGTGCAGTTAGAATGCAGTACTGCAGGCTACTTCTGCTGACTGCCGGCTGGCTGCAATTTGGCAGTTTGAATCTCACCAAGCTCAAGGTTGACTCAGCCTTCCATCCTTCCGAATTCGGTAAAATGAGGACCCAAATTGTTGGGGGCAATAGGCTGACTCTGTAAACTGCTTAGAGAGGGCTGTAAAGCACTGTGAAGCAGTATATAAGTCTAAGTGCTATTGCTATTAGTGCATGTGTGTTTTAATAAGGGTAATAAGGCTGATATATATTTTTCCTGTAAAAGTTTCTTCAGACTTTTCCTGTAAAAACTGGAACAATTTCAGCATTATGAAATTGTTTATATATATATATATATATATATATATATATATATATATATATATATATATATATATGTGTGTGTGTGTGTGTGTGTGTGTGTGTGTGTGTGTGTGTGTGTGTGTGTGTGTGTGTGTGTGTGTGTGTGTGTGTGTGTGTGTGTGTGTAACATTTTTTGCTGATAAATGAAAATAAAGGGAGACTATTATAGATCTATTTCGAGCTATTTTGCTCTCGTCAGATAGCCATACCCGTAGTGGGAATTGAACCTGGGCAGTCTGCTTGAAAGTCAGAAGATTAACCTCTGAGCCACAAGGTTCTGTTCCCAATCAGCTCTTCACCAGGAAAGGGTTATATGTTTATTCTGTCGAGTCATCCTGGTGTATGGAAGGAAACATCACAGCTTCCTTTTGCCTTTCAGCCCCTCCTGGGACCATCCAGGCAGTTTTCTATAGTCGACAAACTATATTGTCTATATGTGTAACATTTTTTGCTGATAAATGAAAATAAAGGGAGACTATTATAGATCTATTTCGAGCTATTTTGCTCTCGTCAGATAGCCATACCCGTAGTGGGAATTGAACCTGGGCAGTCTGCTTGAAAGTCAGAAGATTAACCTCTGAGCCACAAGGTTCTGTTCCCAATCAGCTCTTCACCAGGAAAGGGTTATATGTTTATTCTGTCGAGTCATCCTGGTGTATGGAAGGAAACATCACAGCTTCCTTTTGCCTTTCAGCCCCTCCTGGGACCATCCAGGCAGTTTTCTATAGTCGACAAACTATATTGTCTATATGTGTAACATTTTTTGCTGATAAATGAAAATAAAGGGAGACTATTATAGATCTATTTCGAGCTATTTTGCTCTCGTCAGATAGCCATACCCGTAGTGGGAATTGAACCTGGGCAGTCTGCTTGAAAGTCAGAAGATTAACCTCTGAGCCACAAGGTTCTGTTCCCAATCAGCTCTTCACCAGGAAAGGGTTATATGTTTATTCTGTCGAGTATTGCTTGTATATACATACATACATACATACATACATACATACACACACACACACACACACACACACACACACACACACACACACATATATATATATATATATATATATATATATATATACATATATATATATATATATATATATATATATATATATATATATATATATATATATATATATATATATATATATATATATATATATATATATATATATATATATATATATATATATATATATATATATATATATATTTAATGCATTCTTCATGCATTCCAGGTGAAGCCTGCACTGTTCAGGCAGGAGGAAGGTATATAGGAGGAGATAGTCCAAAAAAGCAAACAATCTACAACACGAAGGAAAAGTGATGTCTCAAGATTATGAGGGATTTACAAATGCTTTTCAATACATACAATTGTTTTTCTTTAATTAACAGTTTAAAAATGTTCAAATAGTTTTACTCTCTTTTTGGTAGTGGTTTGCTAGGTCTGTGAAGAAGGAAAAGAAATGAGACAACCTGATTTGCATGCAGTAAATGTATTCCTTCTCTCCAATGGAAAAACAGTTATGAGGGAATTGAAGTTATCACTGAGAAAGAGGCTATTTTGTAATAGAAGGTAAATTCAAAGATGATTAACTAAGTAGGCAGTAATTATAGTAGCAAAGCAGTTTTGGCTCATTTTGTGGCCTTTTTGAAAGGCATGTCACTCTAAAGCCCAAGTATGGCCTTCAGTTACACACTTTGATTCATTCTGAGAGACAGTCGCTTCACCAATTCTCCAGCAGAGAAATATTTTCTTGCTATTTGGTCCTTTTAGTGGTAAATGTCAGGAACTGAACCTGGGACCATCTGGCTTCAGCACACCAAACATTTCTTCTGCTGCTGAGCTATGTCTATCTGTTATGCCCTAAGTGTTAGAAAACATTGTATTCAGGTATGAGTGTTCAAGTGATGCAGCTGAAAATTGAAAGGTTAAATAGTCGATGTAAATTATTTAATAACAGCAAAACTGAGCCATACTTGTTTATGTTCATTTTCAGTGTGGTAGAAAGTTCTCCTCTTAGAAAAAATGTTAAATACCGGTAATAGTTTTATGTTATTGTTATAATTACTGTAACTACTTGTAACTGCTATATTTCTGCCAGGCTTTCTTCCAGCAGCTTAAAATAGTGTGTGTACTACTGCCTTATCCAATAGTAGCAGTAGACAGGCTACAAGATAATATCTTTACCAAAGTTACTCAGTGAGGATTTGAACCCTAGATCTCTCTGGTTCTATACCAGTTTCAAAATCACCATATTGCACTGGCACTGTTTAATTAAAAAAAATCTATCTGGATCAGGGGTGAAATGCTACCGGTTCGGCCCGGTTTGGGTGTACCAGTTGCGGTGGCCATCAGTGGTTTGGAGAACCAGTAGCGGAGGCAGCGCGAGGCTCCACCCACCTGGACATTGCCATTTTCTTGTTTTTAACCCTCTACACATGCGCAAAGCCTTCTGTTTAGCGCGTGCAAAGTGTGCAAAGCATGTGCAAGCAACCAGTAGGGAAGGTAAGTAGATTTCACCGCTGACCTGGATTTGATATTAAGAGGACAAGTGGATAACAGAAAAGGAAAACCTTAAAATCAGCAAACTTTTTAACAAGAGCTGAAAGAAAGAGAGGAGGAAGAAAAGAGGAAGAGCAAACACACACAAGGATACAGATATTTTTCAGTGTTGCTGAAAATACAGTACGTCAAAAATCTAATTCTGCAACAGAACTGAGATTTTTAAAATTGTGGCAGTGACTTAGAGAAATCAGATACATTCAGGTGCAGAAAACCAGGGGGGAAAGGGTGATGATGAGAAAGAACAGAAAAAGAGGAACTTTTAAGTTGTACCACCAGTTCTCTCTCTCTCTCAGAAAGATGGGTGAATGTCTATGGAGGAGATTCATTGAAATAAATTGAAACACTGGCAGAAAATGCAGAATGCATTTCCCCCCATGTAGCTTGAAAGCTACCAGTCAATTACCTATTGAAAAGAATTTCTATTTCTGGTCACACGCTTTAAAAGTTTTAGCACTGTATGTTCTGGAAAAAAATGTCCAAAGGAGCAACAAATGCATTATTTACATCCTGCTGGGAAGAAATCTCTTTTAGGCTCTTGTCCTCCAGATGGGGGGCGGGGGGAAATCTCAGTGGTCTCAGTAAGGTTTAGGTGGCAACTTATCACCTTCCTCTCTCTTTGGACTTCAGTCAAATATGGTATAATGTAACTATAACAAGCACATCAACTTTCCAGGGCAATATTCCATATATTCAGTATTTCTAATCTAATGTACACATGGATAAAATAAGGAATATTTGCTCAGATCATATTACAAATTTAGTACTCCTTAGGACTTCACTCTTTCAATAGGTTTCCTTCTGTCAGGGGTGGGTTTCACTTACCTTCGCCACCGGTTCGCGTTGTGACTCCACTCTCCACTCTCTCTCGTGCGCGCATCCCCTTGCACGATTTTACTTCCACGCATGCTCAGAAGGTGGATTCAGTCCGAAACACAGCTGAGGAGCTGTGCTTCGGGTGAAGACATAAAGGTCAGTATTAACCTGGGGGCAGGCGGGAGGGCTTTTTTCAAAGCACAGAATGCTGTGAAGCCATGCAAACACAGAAAAATTGGCCGAAAATTCAGAAAAAAAAGATGGCGGCGAGAACAAACCAGCACAAACAGAACCGGATCTGTGATGCCAAAATTACATCAACAGCAGGTCGCTAACGGTTTGGGCAACCTGGTCCAAACCGGGAGGAACCCACCCCTGCCTTCTGTGCCCTTTTTTAAACTAATATAGTCAAGCAAGAACAGGATCTTGTACTGGAATGTATTTTAAAGCTGACCTGTCACTCATCAGCAGATGGACAGCACTGAGAATAAACCATTGTAATGGATGCTGTAAAAAAACCACCCAGCTTTTAAATTCTACCTTTACCATTCTGAGATATAGTTATTGTCTTAAAAGTATTTTTGTCTTTTCCACCCCATTAACTGCAAATACAGTGCTGATAATAATCTCAAAATTAACATAATAGAGCCTACAGATTTGAACCTCTGACTAAGCCTTGAGAAACCAATGCACTGGAAAATCCACATAGCGTTGATTTTCTTTTTCTCAAAATGAGGGCATCAAAGAAACCTTAGAAATTTATCATTTTAGCCACAAATGCTCAGTGGATAATGGATATTTTTTTTCTCCAATTCCTTCTGATTAAAAACACAGTGAAATCAATTGAAGACAAGTAGGGTGTTATTTTTTCCAAAAGGTAAAAAAATTAAGTGGCATATTCTGGACTGCCATCTAATAGATATTTCTTTAACAAGTGGCTCTGCTCCTATCCTGCAAACCTCATTTATCCATGTTGCCTGGAAGGCTAGGACATCTAGATAATCAGACAGGTGAAAGGAGAGATTGTGTTACATAGAATTTGCTGTAATATTAAGGAAGAAGACTGAGTAACCTATAAATCCTGAATTATCCTTTGACAATGGTCCTTTTCTGTAGACTTTAGAGAAAGGAAATATTGTATTCTTTCCTCCAAAAGAAATGCTGGATTCCTTCCTTCCTTCCTTCCTTCCTTCCTTCCTTCCTTCCTTCCTTCCTTCCTTCCTTCCTTCCTTCCTTCCTTCCTTCCAAAAGCAAGTTGTGTGGTAGTAGAATTCAACTTATCAGTTTTCATCCTTGTCTTGTGGCACCTTGAATACTTGAACTCTTTGTGTGCATAAGAAATTCATGGGAGTTTAAGCACAATTTCCAAAGAAGACACAATTCCACATTTTTAAAAGTTAGGGAGAGCTTAACATGTATGTAAAGGAATGACTATGCTTGCAGAAAAGTATCTAAGGAACTCCAATTTATTTTTGGTATTTTTATACCAATGGACTCTGAAACAATTCCTAATGGAGATTGTCTCCATGAATGTATGGTTATATTTCCATTTTTAAAATAGCCAAGTTATAATGGGTTCCTTATTGTCCTTCTCACACATATGCAGACAAAAATATGGGCAAAGTGTCATTTTCATTTCCATCTTGATTCAACCCAATAATTGAGGTGGATTGCATTACCAACACACTTTTTTATAAAGTACAGATGAACTATGAATAAAATGTTGCATTATTTGTTTCTGTAATTTTAGGGCAAAATCGTTGATACCCAAGTCAGCACTCCAAGCTGCTGTGGCTACCAAAACTTGGAAAAGTGTGGTTGTTTCCTCTTGCCTGCCTTTTTGTTCCTCTCTCCTTGCCTGCTCCTTGCTTTTTCATTCGTATTGAATTCAGGATTGAGACTGTAGGCATCTCTCCCTCTTTAATCTTCTTTGAATTCATCAGAGATGCTATAGATCTCGTTTGCATTTAAGAAAGTGTCAGTGGGATCATGATAATGCATCTCAAATGGTAAAAGTTTGAATCTTTTTTAAAGTTTTTTATTTTTTTCCCACAATCTCCATATACACATCCATGAATATACCATAAGTCATATCAAAACATACATAATTATACATTTCTGTCCAATATATCATAAATCAATATCCTAGTTTTACACCTATTTATACTGCTATTTATCAGTCTGTTTTTCCCTCATTTCCCTCTCTTCCTTCTACCTTCTTTCTCCTTCTCTCCCCTTCCTACTTTCCTCCTCTCCTTCTCCCCTCCCTTCCCTTTCTACTTCCTCTTTAAAAGTTTGAATCCTAATTGATGCTTTTGGACCCAGTCTTCTGCTACTAATAAAGCATCAAGGGATGTAAATGGGAAAGGAGGGGGAAAGAGAAGTCACTGAAGAATTTAAAAGGGATTTGTGCTAATTCCTTCAAGATGTCCCTGTGTGATGTTTCCTTGTCAATAGGAGATTAGATCTGAGAGTGGATTTAAACAAAGAGTTGGCTCATCACATTCATTGTTAATCCTCTATCTATTCCTACATTAAGCATTAATACAGGAATGCAACATATACACATGCATATCAGCGGTGGGTTGCTCCCGGTTCGGACTGGTTCTTAGAACCGGTAGCGCTGGTGGAGGGAGGCTTTGTCCACCTGCCTGGGACGCTTCTGTGCATGTGCACAGAGTTCTCATTACTGCACTCTCCTTTTTAAACACGCACGACAAAAATCAGAGCTTCCCTGGTCTCTTTATTCCCAGAAAGTCAGTTTTCAAGGGAAAATTGAAAATGTCACTTCAAGATCATACAGCTAACACATTCCTTAGTGCAAGCAGAGATTTCTCAAGCTATGCTAGTCTAATTTATTTATTTATTCATTTCTTCCATTTCTATGCCACCCAACTCCCTAGGGACTCTGGGCGGCTCACAATTCTTTGCAGCACCATTGCTATAAGGACTAAGTGAAATATTGGAAGGATGTGATACTACTGTTTCAATGAAGGATTTCTAACCTACTGTAGCTGTTGTATCTCCTATTAGTTTCTCCCTTGCTCACTTCCTCCTCCTTCAGTCATATATTGGCCTTTCAGAGAAAACCTATTGGTCCTGGCCTGATAAGCTTTGTATGCATCTTATACAAATGTTTCCTAGTTCCAGAAAGTTAAGGTCAGGGTTCCAAGTAATACACACATAGCAAACAGAACTCCAAGTCAGGTAGATTCCTCAAAGAATAGTTTTATTGGATAGACCATATTGGCACAGGCTGGTGAAGACCGACTCTGAATGTTCCCATGGTTTTCATCTAATTAAAAGTAAAAATTATCTCCCTTTCCCAAACTATCAGTCACATTGTCCAATCAAGGTGTCTTCTGGTTGCCTGGTAACTTCACTCCTCCTCTCTCCGACCACCTGAAGGAATGCCCTTGGTTCCTAGGAGAAAGTATTTTGTTTTGGCTACAAACCACAACTATCACTATTCCCCCTTCCCTATCCCTCAGATCCAGTGTGGCAACACTGAAGCCTCAAAAATGGCCTTGGTCAGGTCAGCTTCAGGATTGACAGTTAAGATGTTTGAAGTTTACATACCACCATGTCTACAATAATCTTTCTTTAATTACTGGACTCCCTGTCATTGTGGCGATAGCATAGCTAAGTAATGACATCAAGATATTGGTCCAATATCTGAAATTGACTTGGAACTACAAAGTTCAGACCCAGCTGTCCTTCAACCCATATTATTTTTGGATCTTATCTGAAGACTGAATTACAAGTTTTGTCTGTAGCTACCTCTTTGTTTTCTTTTAACAAACTATAGGTGAGCAGGAAACTTTCCCACTCTAAAGGCAAAGGCAACATGCTGGAAGAACAGATTTACTTCCCTCCTAACTCGGCTCAGAATAGGAATGCTTTCCTTTTGCATAGCTATCAACCTCAGAAAAAAAATTTCCATTCATTGCTGCATTTTCATTCTGAAGTCAATCAGGGAGTGAAGAGATAAGTTTAAACAAACAAAAACTAAAGCTGCAGGTCATGCATTAAGCATGATGTATAATTTGGTCCTAAAGCATTGTTGCTTGTTTCTGCAAATTTTAAATCCTGCAGACTCTGACAAATGTTTACTGCAATGAGAAATTATACAGGATTTAATACCTATCTAGGATTGTGGTATTCATAAGACACAGAGTGTTCAATTTAAGATGTGGGAAGGTCACTAATTTAAATAGCTTTAAGTATGAATCTAATAAAAATAGAGAGGAAGCATGTGTCAATTTCAAAACCATGCCATTAGCAAACTAACTAAATAACACCTGCATATTGGAAGGTGGTATATTGTGATTGGGTGGTATATTGATGACCTAGGACTACTTGCTTTCTTCTCTGTTCTGAAGTTTCTAACAAGTATTTGGCTGATCACTGCTAGAAACAAGATATCAGAGGTGATGAATGCTTGATCAGATCCAGGATCTGATTGTCTGAACAATCTTACATAGTTTGAAGCTAATTGAAGCAGGTCCTTGAAGTGTATTTTAAGAACAGCTGCCCTAACAATTGCAATTTAGAAAAGCTGCCATCTGTTGCTAAAAAAAATTAGCCACAGTCCAGACTTTCATTCCCTCTGCAGTAAGTGTAATGTTGTAGCCTGACTGTTAAGAAGTGCACCAGTTAAATTATAGCCAGAAACACACACACCGAGACACCTGTTGAAATTAAACTGCCATGTAAATCTGGCTCTTAGGGACCTAAGGCCAGTCATAGATGAGAACAGTAGAATTCCTTGAAAAAAAATGGATCCTGGAATTAGTCCCCTTTCATCAATATGCCTGCAAGAGCACAACATAGAAATCATTTCTATTGAAGACACAAGATGGGATCAGTGACAGGAGGAGCAAAAACATTAACAAAGAACATAGATGAAAACAAATATTCTAACTGAATAAGTATTCTGAAGACATTACAGGGTCATTTCACTTCTACATTAACTTCTTATTCGTTCCATGCCCAATTCCAAGAAATCCTGTGTGAAGTTCAAGAGCTTAGTATAAATACCATCTTTTCCTGTACATGATTGAAAAGATCCTCATATAAATGCTCCCTAAACAGAGGTGGGTTCCTGCCGGAGCTGCCCAGTGCACAGCTCCAGTAGGGAGTGGCTATTGTGCAATTTGCGCGTGACCGCTCCAGAGCCCTCTCTGCCGGTCCACCGCGCGTGCCACCATTTTTTTCATTAATTTTTGGCTGATTTTGCTTCTGCGCATGCGCGGAAGCAAAATCGCGCCGAAATCTCACGAGGGGACGTGTGCGTGAGATTTCAGCAAGATTTTGCCTCAGCGCATGCGCGAAAGCAAAATTGTGCCAAAATCTCGCACGTGCATCCCCTCGCGAGATTTTGGCGCAATTTTGCTTCTGCACATGCGCAGAAGCAAAATTGTGTGAGGGGGTGCACATGCGTAGTGAGCACGCATGCCCCCGAAACTTGGAGATGCACGCACAGCGCACCGGCATTGGTAAGACAGCAACCCGCCACTGTCCCTAAATCTAAAGTCAAAAGGTTGGTCATCAGAGAAGAGGTGGGATTCAGCCAGTTTGGACCGGTTCGGGCAAACCGGTAGTTGTGATCTGCGGGTGGGCCCGGCCACCCGCCCACCTGCCTGGGTGCAATCCCTTCTATATCGCTGTGGTTTTGGATGCCACACGCATGCACAGATGTAGCGTGTGAGCGAATTGCCGTGTTTTTTGACGCCACACGCATGTACGGACGGCATGCACAATTGAATTGCTATGTTTTTTGACACAGTGCACATGTGCACAAGGTGCGCGCGCTCACATTTTCAATTCTGGGCAAACCGGTTGTTAAATTATGTGAAGCCCACCTCTGCATCAGAGCCTTTTCATCAATGGCCCTAAGCATGGAATGCCCTGAGACATTTTCCTGCTACCAGGCTTTTTAAGACCTTATTTTAAAAAAACAGATAAAAAGGTAAAGGTATCCCCTATCCAGTCGCATCCATCTCTAGGGGGGGGGAGTGCTTATGTCTCTTTCCTACCTGAGGGAGCCAGCATTGTCCGAAGACATTTCCATGGTCATGTGTCTGGCATGACTATAAGCCCAGGCACACAGAACTCTGTTAATGTCCCACAAAAGTGGTATCTATTTATCGACTTGCATGCTTTCAAACTGCTAGGTCGGCAGGAGCAAGACAGGAGCTCACCCCATTACACAGTGCTTTGGGGTCTTGAACTGCCAACCTTTCAGTCAACAAGCCCAGCATCTTAACCGCTAGCCGTACTTTCATCTTTTTAAAATTAATAGTGCTTTTAACTTTTCTTATAGAATGGATTGATTTTTGTTCTTGCTATTTGTATTTTATTACCTTGCTGTTTGTTATCTCTGTGGTTTCATAACAAATTTTAACACTTAATTTCTTTTTTGTTAACAGAACTCAAAAGACCTCTGTCTACTTATTGTTAATCATTTACATTTATTGGATGTGCATAAAAGTGACAGCTTACAGGTCTTGATGATGTCCTAGCAGAGAAGCAAGAAGATAGATGAGTATGAGATACCCTATAATCAGCAGAGGGAATAAAGTACTAAATCCTATGCAAGCTGTCTAACCCCAAGGATAGCAAGCACAAAATAACATAGTATAGTTTTACATTATTCAGTCTGTCAATGTATCTTGCTTACATTCTAATTCCAACATCTTTGAACCATAGAAATCATAGCTTTGAGTAACGTAGCACTGGAATTGAAAAACTTGAAGCACTCCACTTCTAAAGATAAATGTGTTGTTATTTGGCACAGCATGTATTTGGAGAATATACCTTGTAGAAGTGTGCAAAAATTCCTTTTGATTAATCTCTGAGCCATAGTGGCACATTGGTTAGAATGCAGTATTGCAGGCTAATTCTGCTGATTGCCAGCAGTTCGATTCTGACTGGCTCAAGGTTGACTCAATCTTCCATCCTTCCGCAGTCAGTAAAATGAGGACCCAGATTGTTGAGAACAATATGTTGACACTGTAAATTGCTTAGAGAGGGCTGTAAAGAAGTGTGAAGCGGTATATAAATCTAAGTGCTAATGTTAATGTTATCTCTGGCATCAAACATTGCCCAAAGACAATGTGGAGGCTCTTAGCTTACTTGAATGAAAACAGGAAACAACATTTCTTTTGGCAGTGAAGAGCACAGGGAGACAGTGGCCAAAAGGACCAGGACAATGACATTGGAGGGTGTCAAAGCTATGAAGGATTCTGGTTTGGAAGATAAAGTTTGCTATGGTTATTGTTTTAAAAACATATTACCAGTAAATTCATTCCAGGACTTAGTTTTATTCTGTTTAGTTTATTGTGTTTATTATTTATTGTGTTAAAAGTTGTGTTCAAGTTTATTCCAGAGCAAAAATAACACTATTATTTTCTATTTGTTAACTCTATTTATATTAACAAATAGAAAACTTTTGGGTCAAATTTTGGCTGTTACATCACTATCATTTGATGGTATTGTCCATGTAGATTTTGGGTCCCAGCCTCAAATTTCTAGGTAATCTAAGCTGAATTCAGTATTGGCAAGTATAGGAACAAACAGACATGCATAGTTTTACAGTGGTTTTGTTTTTCCAAACAGGCTATTTAAGATGGGATTTTTACTATGTTTTACAGACTGGATACAATGCTGTTTTAGATATCCATTTTTTCAGGACATTTATTTCCTGCCAATGTGGGAGGAGATTTCCAAAATTTCCAAAATGTCAGAAGGTAAACAGGGAATACTGTAATACGTTTTGCAATAGAGCCAGGGTGGTTTATTATGAAAAAGATTTATTGCCAGTCGATTTATACTGTAGATACATTATAGACAGACAGTACTACTTCAAGAATCTACAAAAAACAGCCCCTATACTCCTCATTGCCACAAAATTCTCAATGGGAATCAAATTCCTTCCTTCCTTCCTTCCTTCCTTCCTTCCTTCCTTCCTTCCTCCCTCCCTCCCTCCCTCCCTCCCTCCCTCCCTCCCTTCCTTCCTTCTTTCCTCTTTCTCCCAAAAGCAGAACAATTGTAGCAATCAGTACTATTTCTGAGTGTATGTAGAGTGTTTTCTTTTGCCATTTAACATTAAAGGACAAAATTTAATGCAGATTTTAGATAGATATTCTTGTTTCAGTTTCTTGTTAAAAGGATGATCCTTCTGAATGCTTCTGAACTACAATTCTCAGCATCTCTAGGTAATACAGTTGAGAAGGGTGCTGGGAGCTGTGGTGTAGCAATGCCTGAAAAGCCATAGCTTGCCCATCCCTGAAGAAGGCAAGACACACTCATTTTTCTGTCTGTCTTACAGAGGAAAGTGTACTTGTTACTTTACCCTACCTGAAGTGTTCTTTAGGGGAAGAAGTTCTCTCTTTAATGGTAGAAGATAAGAGCCTGCATGAATCACTTCTCAATTTTCAATTTCGATCAGAGGAGTTTTCAGCTTCAGAGAATCTTAAATTATTAGAAGTGATCACTAATCTTATGAGACCACAACAACAGCAACAAAAACCCTCAATTAGTCTTTATAAAAACTTGTTATTGACTAAGGAATAAGGGAATTAAAAAAACCCACTCCCTTCAATCTTTCTTACAAATTTACATTCACTTGCTAACAAGATGGATGAAATACTCCTTTTAAACAAATGCAATTCTGATTTTCACAATGCATCTGCCCTATGCTTTATTGAATCCTGGTTAATGAGGAAATTGATGACAATAGCATGCATATACCAGGGCTTCAGATACTTAGAGCAGACAGGATTGTAGAATTATCAGGGGGGGAAAGGGAGGAGGCTTATGTATATATATCAACAACAGCTGATCTCAGGACATAACTGTTAGGTCTCTGACCATAACTAATTGGATAGATAATATATGTTTAGCTTTTAACAGATATATGTCTGTTTAGCTGAGGTGTTGCAGACTGCCACTAGAGGGAGCTAGAGTTCACAGCTTATTTCTCTGGGAGTCCCTCTCTGTTTGTCTTTGGTCTCTGCTACTCAGAGTGTGTGTTCTCTGCTACTCACTAGAGTATGTATGCTCTGCATTTCTCTCTGTGTTGTAGTTATGTATTATAGCTAAAATGTATTTGTACTGGATAATACTTGGATTGTTATTATGACTGTTAAGTGTATGACTTTGGACTGTTTATAGGAAAATGCTATTTCTCAAAGTAAATTTTAACTCAAGTTAGTGTATCTGTGTGTGGCTAAGTACTTATTCACAACTGATCTCAATCTAAACGTTTCTGTATGCACAACCTTGGTAACACAAGGAATACTCTGCTAATACATTAACACTAACTATAGTACAAAAAATCTGTGATGAAAACTTGGAGTCCTTACTTATCAACTGCAAACCCTTTTATTCTCCACGAGAGTTTACTTCATTTCTACTAATTGCCAGGTATATCCTGCCACAAGCCTGTGTAAACAAGGCTTTACGAACTCTAGCTGATCAGATTATGGAGGCTGAAGCCAAATATCCCGATTCACTGGCCATTATTTTGGGAGATTTAAACAAGGCAAACTTAAGGAAAGAGCTACCAAAATACTTTCAGCATGTCAATTGTCCCACTAGAGGCAAGAATACTTTAGGCCATTGCTACACAACACTAAAAGATGCTTACAGGTCTTTACCACGAGCAGCTGTGGGGCACTCTGATCATTGCATGATTCACCTTGTACCTGCTTACAGGCAAAGACTTAAAACCACAAAACCAACAATTAAATCAGTGAAGACTTGGACTGAGGAGGCAAAGTTAAAGCTACAGGCTTGCTTTGACTGCACTGATTGGAATATTTTTGAAGATACCTCTGCAGACCTGGATGAACTCACAGATACTGTAACATCATATGTCAGCTTCTGTGAAGACCTATGTGTACCGACCAGGAACTTGCGAATATACAGTAACAACAAACCTTAGTTCACAGCCAGTGATGGGTTCCTACCAGTGCGGTCCACTCTATAGCACCGGTAGCGGCCCGCTGGTGACATCACAGTACCGGTGCGGTCGGTTGCCGGTGCCTGGGCACCGCCAGTTTAAAAAATAATTTTTTTAACTTTAAAATTTTTTTTTCTTCTGCACATGCTCAGAAGCCGACCTTCCGGCACTGCGCATTAGCTGCCTTTCTACCCCACAGTGAGTCCAAGCAGGGGAGGATGGCTGAGGGAGCAAGTAAGACCCTGAAAGAATGGGCGGCAGGAGCTATCTCCATTTCCCTCCCTTCAGCAGTCCGAGAAGCCACGAACGTGCGGTGATGATCCTAGGCATTTTTGCATGTTCAAAGCTTCTCGAGCTGCTGAGGGGAGGGGGAAGGGGTGGCAGGAGCCTAGGATCATCGAATGGGGAGAAGCATTCAGGCCGGACGGAGCCTCCTAGAAGAACCACTGCCGCGGTCTTGCTGCTCCCGCTGCGGGGGGCTGCATTGCGGGTGGGCAATACCCCCCTGCTTCGGCCGCTGCCAAGCTCCCGAGGCCCATGCCCACCTGGTCACATGGCTGGCAAGCCACACCCACAAAATAAGCCATGCCCACAGAGTGGTAGTAAAAAAATTAGGAAACCACCCCTGTTCACAGCTAAACTTAAACAGCTACGTCATTCCAAAGAGGAAGCCTATAGAAAAGGTGATAAAATGCTGTACAATCAGGCCAGAAATGTATTAACAAGGGAGATCAGAGCAACAAAAAGAAGCTACTCTGAAAAGCTAAGGAATCAATTCTCAATAAATGAACCAGCAAACATGAAGCTGAAGGAAATCAGCAACTTGCAGATGAACTGAACGTGTTCTACTGCAGGTTTGAAAGGAAACCACAGCCACCTATCTCCACAACCTCCACCCCAGACACACCAACAACAGCCAAACCTCCTACAACATTAAAAACATATTTTAATGTTTATATTGTGTTTTTACTTGGCTGTTCACCACCCTGAGTCCCCTGGAGAAGGGGGGTACATAAATTTAATTATAAATAAATAAATAAAATAAAACTGACTCCATCCCATTGGGTTCACAACCCCTGGTGATCACAGAAAAGGAAGTGCAAGATCTACCCTGTTTCCCCCAAAATAAGACATCCCCCGAATAAGCCCAATCGGGCTTTCGAGTGCATGGCAATAAGGCCAAATGCTTATTTCAGGGTTCAAAAACTATATAAGACAGGGTCTTATTTTTGGGGAAACATGATATTTCATAGACAAAACCCAGGAAAATCACCAGGCCCAGACAAGATAACTCCTTCTTGCTTAAAGTCTGTGCTGACCAATTGGCCCCCATCTTCACTCAAATCTTCAACAAATCACTAGAGGTATGCCATGTTCCTTCTTGCTTCAAATGCTCCACTATCAACCCAGTGCCGAAGAAGCCCTCCATCAAGGAACTGAATGACCTCAGACCAGTTGCTCTTTCGTCTGTAGTTATGAAAACCTTTGAAAGGCTAGTGATGTCCCACTTGAAAACCATCACGGATCCACTGTTAGACCGCCTGCAATTTGCATATCGAGCAAATAGATCGACAGATGATGCTGTTAATATGGCTCTGCACTACATCCTACAACATCTTGAATCTCCAAAGACCTACGCAAGGGTCCTCTTTGTAGACTTTAGTTCAGCATTCAGCATAGAGAGCAAAATAGTGTCTTGCTGATCAAACCCCACCTTAGTTAATTACCTGAAATCACAGAAGCAGATTGGTGAAGTGAAATGCAAGCAAGCTACAGAAAAACAGTTCAATACATAATAAGCAATGGCCATAGCCTTGCCCTCCACAGTTCATAAAAGCAGTAAAGGTTTGGACAAAATATATTCTTGGAAGACATTCTCTCACTGTAATATCAGAGACTTCAGTCTGTGCCAGTCATACAGAATATAAAAAGTAGGTATGACCCAAGAGTCAACTTACTGGTGAGATGGGCAGCATATAAATTTAATAAATAAAGTAATAAGATAATATAGCACACTGCTGGACAGATTGGTCTTGAGCCCATATTCAAAATAAGAATTGTATTAAACTCCTGTTTGTATTGGAGAACTAGCACCATTCCCTTAGCACAAGAGTAAACAAAACTGGGACATATGATTCACCATAGCAAAAAAAAAACTCAGACAGTTAATGAAATACAAAGTAATATTAGTCTTATCATCCCAAAAACAGCTCTGACAGTTTAATACACTGATAAATCTCATTGGCCAGCTACTCAAGTCAATCGCAAACAGTCCACTTGGCAATCTCCAACTATGGATTTACAGTTGCAATCCTGTAGATGGACTTGTGTTTATTTTAACAAAATGAAATAGTCTGTTATTTTATTTTCAGAAGCAGGAAAGAACGAAATATCTGAAAGAACTTTGGAAAGCTTTGAAGTTTTCTAGAGCTGCTCAGTTTGATTTATGGTTTCAAAGCAGATGCATTCTTCAGTTTATGAATCTGCTTGAGATGGATAATTTACTTGAGCCTCACTGAATTCAGTCACCAGTGCAAATATTTACATTGACCTACTCTTGACCATAATCCCTAAGGCTGAGGAGCAACATAAGACATGAGTATATTTCTGCTGCCCTTCGTAGAGCAATCATGAGGGCCTTGGAAAAGCTATTTAAATGCCTTGTTGTGTCTGTAACTACAAAGATCAGAATCGTGCAAACCATGGTATTTCCTGTGACGCTCTATGGAAGTGAAAGTTGGACTTTAAAGAACCAGGATGATGCGTTTGAACTTTGGTGTGAGAGAAGACTCTTGAGAATATCATGGACAGCCAAGAAAGCAAACCAACAGATCATTAAACAAATCAACCTAGAATTCTCACTTGAGACACAAATGACTAGGCTCAAATTATCCTACTTCAGACACATCATGTGAAGACCCAGATCTGGAAAATTTATTTATTTATTTATTTTGTCAAGCATGTATTAGATTATATATATATATATATATATATATATATATATATATATATATATATATATATATATATATATATATATATATATATATATATATATATATATATATATATATATATATATATATATATATATATATATATGTATAAACATGATTTGAATACATGAAATGAATATGAATAAAAGGGAACATTGGGACAGGGAGGTTAGGCATGCTGGTGCGCTTATGCACGCCCCCTTACAGACCTCTTAGGAATAGGGTGAGGTCAACGGTAGACAGTCTAAGGTTAACATTTTGGGAGTTTTGGGATGAAACCACAGAGTCAGGTAGTGCATTCCAGGCATTGACCACTCTGTTGCTGAAGTCGTATTTTCTGCAATCGAGTTTGGAGCGGTTTACCTTAAGTTTGTATCTATTGTGTGCTTGTGTATTGTTGTGGTTGAAGCTGAAGTAGTCATTGACAGGTAGAACATTGTAGAAGATAATTTTATGAACTACACTTAGGTCATACCAAAGGCAGCGTAGTTCTAAGTTATCTAAGCCCAGAATTTCAAGTCTGGTGGCATAAGGTATTCTATTGCGAGCAGAGGAGTGGAGGACTCTTCTCGTGAAATATCTCTGGACACGCTCAATTGTATTAATGTCCGATATGCAGTGCGGGTTTCAGACAAATGAGCTGTATTCGAGAATTGGTCTAGCAACTGTTTTGTATGCTCTGGTTAATAGTGTAATATTACCAGAGAAGAAGCTATGCAAGATTAAGTTTACAACCCTTAATGCCTTTTTGGCGATCCTATTACAGTGGGCTTTGGCACTTAGATCATTAGATATGAGTACTCCAAGGTCCTTGACAGAGTGAGGGTCGTCTGGGGAAATTGGAAGGAAAGAAGAAAAGAATGACCAACTGCAAAGTAGACGGACTTAGCTATAGTGGCAATGGGTGCGACTTGAAAGAACAAGTAAGGGACAGATTGTTATGGAAAAAATCTATAGGTTTTTATCAATAGAAAAAGTGCAGAAAAGATCACCAAAAGATGTTTAGGGGATTGGAAGTAGGGGTGGGTTTTAACTTACCTTGCTGTCGGTTCGCTTCCTCCTGCGCCATGTAGCCGCACCTCATGGGTGCATGTGCGAGGAGCGCATGCACATGCGCAGAAGAAGAAAAAACCAAAAAAAATTCCAAAAAGATTTTTCAAAAAAAAATTCCAAAAAAAAAATGGCAGCCTCCACAGACCGGCACCAACCGATCACCAGCGGGTTGCTACCAGTTCAGGTGAACTGGTCCAAACCGGGAGGTACCCACCTCTGATTGGAAGCTAAAACATATGAAGAACGGTTGCAGAAATTGGTTACTGTATGTCTAGTCAAATGAAGAGGAAGATTAGGGGTGACATGATAGCAGTGTTCCAATATTTGAGGGACTGCCACAAGGAAGAGGGAAGCATCATTTCTCCAAAGGACCTGAGGGACGAACAAGAAGTAACAAACTAATCAAAGAGAAATCCAACCTAGGACTAAGGAGAAATATCCTGACGCTAAGAAAAATTAATCAGTGGAACAACTTGCCTCCAGAAGTCGTGGGTCCTCCAACACTGGAGGTTTACAAGAAAAGATTGGACAGCCATTTGTCTGAAATGGTATATAGTCTCCTGCTTGAGAAGGGAATTGGACTTGAAGTCTTCCAAGGTCCCTCCCAACTCTGTTATTCTATATGAGGATGGCTATAACTTAAAGTTGGAGTTAAATAAGAGATGCAAAGGATACCTGTAGAAGTTTCTTTATCATGGTAAAGAGTGAAAGCTGGAAAAGAATAACATTCTCTTTCTGGCTATATTTCTTGGGGCTGATCTGTCAGAGGTTATAGGGCAGAAGTAAGTGCCATCAATACCTAGCTCCCTTTTTAATACCCCTTTCTTCCTTTGAGCTCATAGGAAATTAGGCGACTTTTGCACAAACCTTGAACTGATTTCTTACACACAGAAATAGCAAAACAGAGACAAACTATATGCCAGAAACAAACTGAAAAATGATATGTTTTATAAACATAATTATTACAGTATTAAAATCTGATTGACAAATCATAGACATACTGGTTCCTTTTTTCAGTTGAAAGTAGAATACTTCACCTATTTAATTTAATTTAATTTAATTTAATAGATTTGTATGCCGCCCAACTCCCGGGGGACTCTGGGCGGCTCACAACATATCCAAATCTATTACAATAAAAACATCACAGTTAAAAAGATATAAAAAAATTAAAAAGAAAATCTCCAACATTCATAACAAGGGGGGAGACCCAGAAATAATATGCTCGGTCTCACTTTCACCCCGCCTGCCGGAAGAGCCACGTTTTTATTGCTTTCCGGAAGGCCAGCAGGGTGGGGATGGCTCTGATCTCCGGAGGAAGTTGGTTCCATAGGGAGGGAGCTCCCACAGAGAAGGCTCTCCCCCTAGGCCCCGCCAACCGACATTGTTTGGTTGATGGGACCTGGAGAAGACCCACTCTGTGGGACCTAACTGGTCGTAGGGAGGTATGCGGCAGGATGCGGTCCCGAAGGTAACCTGGCCCTGAGCCATGTAGGGCTTTAAAGGTAACGACCAACACCTTAAATTGGATCCGGAGACTAATGGGCAACCAATGCAGCTGCCGGAGGACAGGTGTTACATGGGTGTACCTGGGCACACCCACCACGGCACGAGCAGCTGCATTTTGCACCAATTGTAGTCTCCGGATACTCTTCAAGGGTAGCCCCATGTAGAGCGCATTGCAGTAATCCAGCCGGGAGGTGATAAGGGCGTGGGTGACTGTGAGTAGCGCCTCCCTCTCCAAGAAGGGTCGCAATTGGTGCACTAGGCGAACCTGTGCAAAGGTCCCCCTAGCCACAGCTGAAAGATGTTGCTCCAATTTTAGCTGTGGGTCTAGGAGG